>WIUT01001866.1:0-25000 GCA_010645135.1 Tetragonula clypearis
AAAAAAAAAAAAAAAAAAAAGAAAAAAAAAAAAAGAAAGAAATGCGCGAGAGAGAGGGCGAGAGAGAGAGAGAGAGAGAGCGAGAGAGAGAGAGAGAAAGGAAAAAAAGAGAACGAACGAACGATATTACCGGAAGTACGAGCTGTGAAGGTAATGGCAGAGTCCCAGTCCCCTTTGCTCGAAGGCTTTGAGGTGTCTCCGTTCTCCAACTCGTACAACACTCCGTTGATGTAATCTGCGACCAATGAAAATTCGCGTATTTCGAACGAGAAGAAGAAGAAGAAGAAGAAGAAGAAGAAGAAGACAAAGAAAAGACAAAAATCGCGGAAAATATATCTCGTTTCGCGGATTTTACCTTGCGTGAACAACTTCGTCGAGCCGTTCTGCTGAAACTCCGGGAAACTCACGTGACTCTGCTTGCCGTCCTGCCAGTCCGAGATCAGAGAAAACAAACAAACAAACGACGTTTTAATGATCGCATGATCGATGGAAGAAATCAGCTGATAATCGGAACTCGAACTTGCAATTTCGCGACAAAAGTCGCGCGTTAAAGAAAAGCGCGAGAACGTTCTTACTTTGAGCAACTTTTTACTGCGCTTGTGACGATGCTTGTGCTCTCCCATCATCCGCCGTATGTTCATGTGCATTTTGTAATTGACTTGGGTGGAGAGATCGCGATCGTTCACCGCGTGTCGGCTGTAGCTTAGACGCCGATGCTGCAACAGTTTCGTTCCGTGCTGTAGAGAAACGTTTTTGCATTGGATTCTTTTCGCATGTGGAGGGTCCTTCTCACAGATAATACGAAAATACATACATACATGCGACACAGTAAGTAAGTTTTCGTGTAAACGTCGTTGCGAAAAGGGGCACAAAGAAGCACACGTAGAGAGATTTTTCATATCAGTATCAAGGCGATTCGAAAATCAAAGTCTCGCCGGAAGTCAACCGGTTTCCCGTTACCCGATGATCTTTCGATCGCCCTGCGTTTGGAAGCAACTCAAGACGATTTTACGTATCGCGCGGCGTTAAGTAACGAAGATAACGAAGCGTTGTGTTCAGGGAAATCTCAGCTGCCAATTTATGTTGCACACGTTGAACTTCGGAGTGCAATTGAACGCGATGAATATCACATAAGTAACGAGAAGTGCAATTCACCGATGTAATAATTGTCAATCCAGACGCAGTTAAATCTCGATTGCTGCACGCGATTCGTTCGTCAATTTGTTCACTCTTGACATTTTATAACAATCGAAGGATCGAAATCGACAGCCAAAATTTCAAGCGGCTGCCTTCCCGGAAAAGGAAAAGAAAAAAAAAAAAAGAAAGAAAAAGAGGAGAAGAAAAGAAACGATCCTCGTCAGCAAGGTTCGTCAGGGGCGTGCACACACGATATACATATGTATATATGTGAAAATCTGAAACGCTCAGCGAAACAGGGGTCTTCTTACCCTCTTGTACGGCTTGCAAAGTTCCTCGGCCAATAGGTGGTGGATCCTGGCGTCCGTCAAGTCCTTCTTGGAAGGGTTGTACTCCAGTTCTTGCAGATCAATATTCCAGCCCGCTTCGAGCTGGCTGCAACTCGGACTGGAAGGAGAAAGAATGAGACTGCATTTTTATGACGGGCTGCCACTTCAAGATCGATACTCTGTTTCGTCGAGGGTTCGCCCGTTCAATCGAGATACAATGCAGAGTTATCTTCGGTTATGCTCCTCCTCTGTGTGTGTGTGCGTGTGTGTACGAGGTGAGTCACACACGGGGGAGGCAAGCATCGATGACACCCTTCATGAGTGTCTCGCAACGCTTGGTGTGTATTACCAAGGGCATTGTACACCGGATGGAAGTTATTTCGTATCGCGTCCTTCCGATCTTACCATCCAACGACGGGACGTTTGTAGTAATCGAAATTTCATCAGCCCCCGTCTCTTTTTGCCAGTAACAATTAAAGCTACCTACGAATGAAGTGTACTCGAAGCGCTTGTATCGTTTAAACCGTGTTAAAACTCCGTTTTTAACACGGTTTCTCGATAGACGATGAAATGAAACTTGTTGAAAAACAAGTAGCAGAACGAATAAAAATACCGAGTGAAATTCTCGTGATTCCCGGAGCGCGCGTATCTTAATTCGTTGAAAAGAGTAGTTACAAGAGTAAAAATCGTTTTGACAAACGGTTCACAGACGGTATTATTAACTTTAACTTTGTCGTCAACTTTTTCACGACGTTAAACTAAAGGAAACAAAGTGTTCGATTTCGCTCTGAAGCTTCGAGCTCAAAGAACTCTGGTTCAAGATGATCTTTCTTTTTCTTCTTCTTTCCTTCTTTTTTTTTCTTTTCTTTCTTTTCCCTTTTTTCTTTTTACGGGGAAAACTTTCTTCGATAATTAATACATTTCCAACAAGGTGACGGAGGGGATGGCGTACACCTGTTTCGATCAAAGAAGCATTCTTCGTGCTCGTGTATTGTGAAAATAAATAGGTCGAGTATGAACGAAGATAATTCAGCTCGTTACGAATTGGGAAGGACGGGACGAAGAAAGGAGAGTCGTGGAAAGGAAAGGAATAAAGGAGAAAGTCGTTGAAGAAAAGAACCGAGTCTTACCTGCCATTGAATTGTCCCGTGTTGCTATAGTTGCGGAATATCGCAGACATGCTTTCAGTTCCGCTGATATTGCCAATGGTGGACGCGTTCCTTCTAATGTAATCCAGTGCGTCTTTCATCGCGAGTTTCGAGTACGTTTCCAATATTTTCGGCTCGGCGCCGTAGTGATCCCTCACCAGATACGGACGAATGAATTTATTGTCGAACCGTTTGAATCTGTTGAAACAAACGAAGTAAAAGGGAAAAGGAAATACAAATAATTCTCCTTATTCCGAATTATTGAGCGTTCAAGAATTTTAACAAATTTTTCTCCCCTCCCCCGGAGAGATTACGAAACTTCCTTCTTTTGGTCACGAAAAGCCGCGATAAATAATTTATGACGAAATATGACTAGCGATCAGGATCATCTGCATCCCGCGTCACCATCTTGAACGACTCGTGAGTCATCTTACTAGGGGAGAGAAAAGTCGATAAACCTGGCTCGCGTTCCCTATCGTACCAGGAAAAGTCGAGAAAGCAGAAAACGTTGAAGAGACTTTTCTCACTTTTCTAGATCATCGAACGTCAAACGTTCGTCTCTCGTACAATAAATATTTTCCACGAGGCAATAAATATTTTCTTTTCAGATAGTTCTTCTTTCCTAGTAATCTCTGTCTCGAGCTTTTCACTTTGAATAACCTTTTAGCTACTCTTTACCTGTGAAACGATTGTTCATTACGCGATTTAACATAGTGACAAATTACGCGTACTTGTCTCGAACATGGTAATTGCCGTGCTTGCCCAAAATGTCCTCGATTCCAGCCATCACGTGGTCCATTATCTGCAAAGAAACAAAAACGCCATTTTTTTCTCTTCACTCTCCGTGCCGACTCACTGTCGCACGTTTATTATTCCCCTCGTCAACGAGCATAAATGTACATTTGGTGCATACGACAAACGTGGAACGAAGCGCCACGGAATCACGGTTTTTATCTACCATTGTTCCTCCCTCGGACACGTTTCATTTATGAAAGTGACTATCGGCGAAAAATCAGTGCGATCTTCCCCCGCGAATTATTGATTTTCTTGCGTATCGTGGCTCGCTGCTCTTTTTTTTCAATATTTACACGAACGATAACAGCGCATAACACATGTAGCTACGCGTTCTCTATAATTTATACAACACGCGTTAGTTTCCTCCGCCCCTTTGTTTGCCACCTTTTTTTTGCCTTCACGCCTTTTTCTTTTTTTTTTTCTTTTTTTATTATTTAATCGCTCTAAACGAGCAAAGCATCGCTTGGCTCGTTCGCCCGTAAAATACAACGCACCCTTTCGTGGATCCTCTCGTTCATGGTAGGCTTCTTCCTTTCGGCACGCTTCACGTTCAGGATCTTTACCAGCGGCTTGATCGTGATTCCCTGGGAACAAGATAGTCGGTTGATAGCGAACGAAACGCGAATGGAGATTATAATTTACCGAGTGTCAAGCTTTTAGATCTTGTTAGATTTATACGTAGTATTTGTGTGATAAATGGTTTCAACGCGCCGACTGATTAATTCAGCCGTCAGATTCATCTGTTTATTTTAATCGTGACATTTGCATGTTATCAACATTCGTGCATGAAGCGTGGTATTATTCCTTTCGTTACTCGAGTCGGCGCTTCGCGTTTTTCATGGTTGACAAAAGAAAGGGTTCGAAAATGTTAATTAGATGGACTCGTAGATTTGACGGATATATGTACAGCAGGCTGTCCTCACGTAAAAATCACATTCTCCAAATATTCTCCTTCAATTGTAACGACGCACAATCAAAGTATCAAAGAAGAATATTTTTCCCCTCAGGAAGCTCATTCTTTTCAGACACCCTCCTCAAGCCTCTTGGAGCATATCTTTTTTTTTTTTTTGCACATTTTCCTCTTGCATATCGCACGCCATATTAAAATGCATTCGGAGACATGCAGCGACGTATATTAAAGTCGAGCACGAAATATATTTTCACTAATACAGAGTGTTGGATTCCGTGAAGGAATTAGGAACAACACTCTTTGTAACTCGAGAGTCGAGAATTTGTTTAATGGCTAGTCGGACTAGATCCAAGGCGAGAGAAAACTAACAGAATAAGAAATAAGAGCACCTTTTATATCTTAATTTATCGCAGAAAGAGAGAGAGAGAGAGAGAGAGAGAGAGAAAGGGCGAGGATGACCAGATGAATGAAGGGGAATCACATGAATTTTTCCCTTGGTGAACAGGTGAACGAGGGTTCCTAGATCATTTGGAGAGCGAAAAGTATGTCAGTGAATAAATATCGTTAAGAATGATCCAACATCCAACATTCAGCAAGTTTTAACACAGAGCGAGAATTTCTATGAAATATTTATTTCCTCGGAAGGTCTAAATATTTTTCGAAGGTCTTGATTATTATCAGTTAAGGATCGAATAGAGCGAGTGTCGCGCGTAGAACGCGGTCGATCGATGATGTATCGATTGGGCGACAAGGTTGATAATTAATAATGTTTTTTGAGAATTAATGCAGACTTGGATCGCAAACAAGGCGCGCCCTGCCAGAGTGAAAGGGGTCTGTTTTTTTCATTCCATCCTTTTTCTGCTCGAGGCGCTTTAACCTTTTGCAGTTCTAATTACGTTCCTACTCTATTTGCCTTCTTTCTTTTTTTCATTTTTTTTTTTTTTTTTAATTCAATATAATTCGTCGCCGAAAAAGCCCGACGAAATTAAAGCGAACAACTATGCAGGAAACGTTGATAAATAGCAATGGGCCCTCTCGTCCGAGTCTAGATGGATATTCCTATCGCGAAAAAGGATGCATATATATATGTACACAAATATAATTTTTGCGTTCTAATTACTCGTATCAAGTTGTCCCCTAATTTAATTTACCGGCGCACAGATATCTTGCGACGATGAATATCGTATATTTGGTTATTCATCGCGAAGGCCACTCAAGGCAAAGTTTACTCAAAGTGATATGAATTTCCATAGAATCGAGACTTTATTAAATGACACGTGCGCTTTTTTCGTTACACGTATCGATCGCCTCCAATGGGAAATCTTTTTACTGGATCTACTTTCGTCTCTCTCTCTCTCTCTCTCTCTCTCGAGCAATAAATTATTTCAAGCAGCATTTTTCTTTCTACGAGATTCCGATACAGTTACTCCCGGCGATACTTCTCGTCAATTGTTGCATTCACTTGTCCGATATCTCGCAAATAGCAGCATTTACCCAAGTTGATTGTCTTCACGGAAATTTCTAACAAATAACGTTCCAATCCTTCAATCCTCTTGCACCGAACTTGTTGAACGTTCTCTCAGTAACTTTTCTACGAAATCGAGACCAAGGACGGAACGCCGAATGAAATTAATTTCCGTGAGAGTTAAAAGTCTCTCTCTCATTAACTTTCAACATCTTGCATCTTAATAACCTTTCTGCGCCTTTCACCTTTCGAACTTTTCATCGTTCGCCAAGTAGGATGGCCAATTGCCCTCTTCGCTCATCTGTGTGTTGCCTGTGTTTCGAACAGAACTACGATTTTCACGTAGAAGAAAATACAGCTACACGACGTGCACGGTCAACTGTGTTCTAGTTCATAATAGAATAGTCGAGGAATCGATGAGCATAATATCGGCATAAAGAAAGGTCATCGTCGACTGCGTATTTATTTATAACAAAGCGGCTAACAAAAAATCACGATGCACCTGCTGATTGAAGCGAGTAAATCGCCATTTTCACGTGTCAATCGCGATTGAAGCGTTGTATCTTCATACAGGTGCATACATACAGGATGTATGTCGATACGAGAGGATGGTTTCCTGGATATAAAAATAAGTAAAAAAAAAAAAAAATGTACAACGTTAACAATCTTGGGAGCAGATGTAGAAAAATTGAATTTGTTTTCGAGGAAATTGAATTTGAAGATTTATCGAGCGTGTATCACGTGCCTTTCGAACCCGGAATTTTCGCGGATGCTTCAAATCCTTTCAGCACTCAGAAAAACAAGCTCTAATCGTGGTTTGTGGCCTCAGAGAAACAATCGGCGCCATGGGAACGGTTGAACGGAAAAAATTTTCACCCCTTTCTCAGGAATTGAATACGAACGTTCGATTCACAAATTCGATTGTTTCCAAAGAAAGAAGAGCTTTGCAGAAAATATTCCAAGTTCTCGCGTATAAATTGTATAAAAGAAGAGGGAAGAATCGTCTCCGCGTGGAGAAACGAGTCCTGTCCACGATTCATGTATCGATATTACGATCGAAAACATTATAGTACGACGTGTTTGCGGTCACTGGACAACAAGTGACAAACAAGCGGAAACAAGTAGTAAATGTTCGCGTATTTTCCGCCTGACGCGTATCGCCAATAATAGTACGAACTGTGGTAGCCACGTGCATTCTCACGCCTCTTAGTCTTTTCTGAAATATTGCTGGGTAATTTTCACCTAACCAACAATCGAATCCAATATCGACGTTTCAATTACATCACTGAACTCTGATCTAAAATCTTTGATAATTCTTCACTATTTTTAGCTATCGCTTCGGCGGTACATCATGTTTTATTTGATGAAAACGTCTTCTTCGGATAAATATTCGTTCGTCGTTTTACCAGTATGCCAGTTTCAACACTGAATATTTCAGACGCTCTCAGTCTTAATTAACATTACAAATTGTTTGAAATTGCGTGCAGAGGAGGGACTGAATCTTTCAGCGTGTTTTACAAATTAATATTGAAAAAGAAATTAATGCTTGAAGAGGACGTGCTGCAGTTCGCTTCGCTTCGACTCGCTGCCCGAGATTTTCATCTAAACTGCATTTTAATTTTACAAACAGCATAAAGATAAGATCTTAAAGATCGTCGTCTTAAAACATTTAGCAGTGAAAGCCATTTAAGTCCCCTTCCTCTTGGTCGGAACCTTTTAACCCATGACCCCCGATAATTATTAATTAGCCGGAATCTTTCACAGTTTCGGGAAATCTTTGCCGATCTTGTCTCCTCCGTACGTTACGATCAGGAGAAATCGGGAAAATTTGTATGAATGGTTTCGGCAACGTAGAGATCCAATGAATGGGTCTTCAGTCTGAATTTCCCAAAGTTTACTTCCGGCGAACAACGGACTCTGAACTGTTGATTTAGGGAATGTTCCCCCGCTATCCGCGAGATTCGAGCAATCTCTCCTTTTACTCTTATTTTTCTTTTCTTTTTTTTTTTTCGTACATCAAGGTAGGATTGTTCGTGTCTGCCACGTTCGGAGTTCCGAACGTCTTTTATACAAATTGTTTATAAAATTTTCAACGCGACATTTTTACATTTTCCAGCGTCGTCTCGTTGCACGTGTGTATTCGAGAATTGCTCAGCTGAGATATTCTTTTTGAATTAAACAACTCTACGTTTCGTACGCGCGCGTGTACGAAAGCACATAACGGAAGATAGTTCGAGCGTCACGTCGCGTCGTGGTGATGTTTTAATTTAAACTTTCAACAGAAACGGGAACGGGAGAGGCAACCTAGGTTAAACCTAGGTTCGTTTAGACAATTGTTGTTGTTGTCGACGAAACAATCCCGGCATGTATTGGGATAATCTAAACGAAAGACGCGGCAAAGCGCAGAAGAGACAGCATGAAGTTATAATGGCGAACGTAAGAGGAAGCATAGCCGGGGATCCATGGTGCTCGATGGAAACTGCACGCAACAATGCTCGTAACGGAGATGAAAAGAACGTAATGCACAAATCTCTGCTGTTTGCTTAAATGTCTTCCTTCGAGGCAAATATTCTTGAAAAGTTTGCCATGCTGTTCCGCCTGCGCGAAACAGAAGGAAACGCTGCTTCGGACTCGAATTCTTCCTCGGTTTCATCCTTGCTGTATAATTTCGCTTACGTATTCTTTTCTACGTTTCACAAAAATTAACACTGGTGTATTTCCATTGTAAATATCCTATCATTCTACCGTCCAACGTTCTGTTTTTATATTTTATAAAAATTAATATTCATCCATGTCGCTGACAGGATACCTTTCAGTTTTCCAACAGATTCACTGATAATTTTTAATATTTCAAACGCTCGGACACGAAATTTCCAATATTGACAGAAATTGCTACGTTGTTTTCGTAAAAAAAAAAAAAAAAAAAAAAAAAAAAAACGAATCGTACAATGATCAACTTGGACTCATTTTAAAGCTCGAAACGTTCAATATCAACACAAATATCGATCATTTTGTTCCAAGATTTTTCTTAGAGTATGCAGCGGGTAGGAAAAGGTAAGGACCTTTCTTTTCTTCTCGAAAATCGTCGTAATACGTGAAAAATTTTTTCCTCGTCGAAGACCGGAAACCTCCCCTTTGCCCCAATCCCCGAAAACTTGACGTACGATCTTTCTTCATCATTCTATCAAACTTTGAACATTAGGCTTGGACGATGAAAATTCAAAGTTCAACAAATTGGCGAAAAGAAATAGCACAGCAATTTTTTCGGGCGATCGTCGCGGAGAGCAGGCTTTGATCTTTAAATCCGTCGCCATCAAGTCACAGGTGTTCAATATTTTTACATTCTGAAATGAAATATTTCCAATATTTTCGAGGAAAAAATAAAAAGTTTTACAGTTCGCCCTCCCATTCGCTACGTATTGCAAAAGCACGACAGAACATAACGATAAACGATACGTTTCGAAGGTAAAGGCTTCGAGCTTTAAAACGTTGCCCTATCGCCTCTCGCGAAACAGTAACCAGGTTTAAACACCGACGATTTTCTCGGAAACTTTGGAAATTTTCTGCTTCGATCGGTTTGCACGAGCGATTGCAAACTGCCTGCCATAACGTTTCATTTCCTCCCATTTATCCCGTGCAGCGTTACCGGATTGATCGCGTTACCGTCGTCGCCTTACCTGTATGAACACCGTGAAATAGATGACCGCGATCGTGGTGGTGACGAACATCGGCTGCAAGGACACGTGCCTCGGGTCGATCAACAGGACCAGAGCAAACGCTACAGCGCCTCGTAAGCCACCGTACGACATCACGAACTTCTCCACCTTGTTCAGCTTATGCAGTCGGAATTGATTAGCCAAGGCTGTCAGGAAGATCACGCCTGAAATTCCATTTCAGTTCCGAGTCAACGCGCTTGCCCATTTCGTCGTTCGTACCTCTACAAACAACCTCTGCTGGTCACGTATCTGTTTGTATATTTCGCGAGTTCTGTATCATCGATATACGACGAAATTCTGACTCTAATTTATTAACTTCTATTTTTTCTTTGCGCTCCATCTGTGATCAATCGCAATCGCGAGATGTTCACGGGAGAGAGAAAAAAAACTAGTAGTTTAAAAAAAGAGTCGTAGTCAACCGCATCTTTAAAAAAAAAAACGAAAAAAAAAGAAAAAGAGAGAAGGAGAGAGAGAAATAGAGGACGAAAAAATACGGGGCTTTTCGGAGAAGAATGGAAAGCGAATGGAACGTTACGTGGTACATGTAGTAGAGATGGCGATGAATTTTTTAAGTATCGCCGTTGGCTGACGATTTAACGATAAACCGTCGATGGAGTAGGAAGCCGTAAGCCCGTGACAGTAATCCGTGATGTAAACTGCTGGTTGCGGAAGGAGCTAGACGAATCTTGTTAAGAGTTTTTCGAGATATTTCGTGGCTTAAGCTTGAGCAGGCTGGTGGATTCGGAATTCTTCCAGAATTATATTCTTCTCGTTTGTTTAACCGCTCGCGTTAATTTCGCGATATTGGCTGTTTGCGTAATCGCGACTTGCTATACGGAAATAGCGTTGCCCAGGGGGATTGTAATTACATATTCGTTCGACTCGTCGCGATAAATTTCCCGAAAATTTACCGGTTAATATCCCACGTGATCGATCATACGGCTAAAACAGAATTCCATTCGGAGCACATATTCCACCCCTAATCTCTCACCCCTTCTGCTATCCAAATTACACGAAACAACAGGAAACAATGCTCGGCGCGGCGCGTGCCAAGTCCCTTTCCCCACCACCGCAGCCCGAGCCTCATCCCGGCTCGTTATCCCGCAAAAAGGGAAACAGCGAAGGGCAAGAAACGCCGCGTATTCTTGGCACGATCCCGTAACTGTTCGCTAAGTAAGTGACACGCGATAAGCCATGATCGGTTTAGCTTAAGACTCCGTTATCTCTTGATACCATTAGCAACTCTCTCTCTCTCTCTCTCTCTCTCTCTCCCCGTTCTCAAGTTCAAATTGTCCGGCTTGGACTCACTGTCTCGTGACGCGATTACTGTCACGAGACAGTGCATATATACATGCATACGTGACAGCGCGCGACGCGTTGTCTGGTTGTCTGAAGGAGTTAACAAAGATTTAATCGGAGTTTGAAAAATCCTCGTCATCTTCCACTTATTTTCCAGAGGAATTTCCGCGTTCAATGTTTCCGCGTTTTCTTTCTATCCGTTGTTCACTCGCAGCTTTCACGGAGCTAGCGGCTGGCCTTCACATTACTCACCGACGATTCGATAAATCGAGCAGAACACGATGGTCATGACGACGAACCACGTGTTCCAGTCGTGATGGTTGTTCACCGTGGCGACCCCGAGGAACATAAATATGATGGTCTCCGAACTACTCGACAGCATTTTCATCGTATACTTGACGGTGGTGTGCGACTTGTGCGATATATTCGCCTCGACGTAATTCTTCATGGTGATGCCGCAGAAAGTGATCCTACAGACATACAGAGAGAGAGAGGTCACGGTTAAATCGACATCGGGGCGATGTCTGGACGACAACGCAACAAGAGGGGTGGCTCCCAGTTTCCAACCAGGGAGGGTTAGGACACTCGTCTATCGATCGCGACTCGGCCAGTTTCCTAAACTCGTCGTCGAAATTAATTCCGGTGGAGGTTTACGAAATCGACGGCCACGGGCCAATGACGAGTCGATTCGATTTACGACAGGGACGTGCCCGCCCTCTCCGCCATCTCCCTGTAAATTCGTCTGTCCACGTCTCGTTCGCGAGTACGTTCGGTTCGGTCACCGTTTTCGGTTAATTCACTCGTTAATTTGAGACAGAGGGAAATTTGGACAGTTCTATCCCGCGACTCGGAAGTATTTCAAAGAGTTTAACGTTTTAAAGAGTTTCTCGTTGGCGTAAAGTTCGCGATTTTTCTTTTTTTTTTTTTTTCTTTGGAAACTTTTGGGAAAAGAAGGATATTAATGCCCCTCCGGACAGGCGCGGAAACATCGAGAGATTCTGTCGAGAAGAAAGTCTTAATTGAATTCTCCTGTTTGTTATTACGATTCTCCCGCGTTCCCTCCCCCCTACCGCCGACAACTCGGGAGATCTAAACTTATCTTTTAACCAAGAGAATTTAAAGAAACAGGAGAGGTTGAGAAGTTCCGCTCGCGTTGTTAAATCGTCCAAATATTCCCGCGCCTTACGCGCCTTTGAAATAAACAAACTGTCGGCTTCTGGCCGTCGATCGTGCATTCGATACCACCCAGTCAGTTTCGTCTGTTTGTCAATCAAACACGTAGCCCGGGCTACTGTTTAATCGTAATAAATAAAAATCATGGCTGCCGGAACAAGAACCCGGGCGATTACGGGTTAAGCATATTTGAACAGTTATTACATGAGGGGGGGGCATACTTCTGCGCCCCTGGATCGATCATCGACTTCGCCTAGCGAAACGATGTAAATAATAGACTTAACGAGAATCGCGCCCCGTCATCGTAAGGCTTCCCACCATTTATTTCTCAGTGATTTGTTACTCGTTTTTTTTTTTCAAGAGACTCACACACTCTGCAAGGAAATAAACGATGGTTTCAGAACTGGTGACGAGGGTCTCCAGTAGGCTGGCAGACAATGAGCCTAGCAGAGACGTTGCCTCTTGTTTTCCACTTCAACGGAAGACAAAAGACCGGCCAATATTGACTGTCCGGGGACACGTGTCTGTGGATAATTGTCTGGAAGTCTGGACAGGCCTCGACCCTTTCGGGGTTACGAAACCACGGAGACCAAGTACGTCACGAAATTATTTCTCGTAAGATTGCTGGACTGTTCTGCGAACGTTCTGGCAGGTGTCTCTTTTGTTACGTTATACGATCAGTAGAATCAAATCAAATCTGAAACGTTCTGCAAAGAAATTCCAGCTCGAGGAATTCGAGACACTCGAATTTTGCTTTTCAGTCGATTTGCAAAAGCTTATAAACAGTTATTTGTTCTCTCGATAAAAATAGAAATGTGGAGGAGAGAAATTTAATAAAACTTTAATATTCAATAATTCTCGATAAAGATAGAAGGGGCGAGGGGGCGGAATTCAAAGATCGACTACACTAAGGATCAATCTTTTTCATCTGATTTTACTGTATTATATAGTCTGTAATGTTAACGTAAAGAGCCGTAACTGTACCAATGACAATGGAAAAATTGTCGATAATTTAAATCGATGTAACTTCGGGGGGGGGGGGGTGATCCATCTAGTCTCGTTTTAAAATGCGAAACCTATACTTTGGCAGTCACTTTTCTTTCAAAGATGAATTTACACCCTGTGGCGGGTGAAGAAGTGAGATTTTTTCGAAAATTGTAAAAATTCAAACATCGTGTGTAAAAACATTGGAAAAAATTTCTTTCGCAACTACCGTCGCTCTGCCGTCGCTTTGAAAATTGAAGGTTTTTGCCCTTTAAAACTCGTAAAGCTGTACGATTTTCTTTCACCAATTTATCGAACTTCGAATATCAATGTTAAAGAAAAAAAAAAAAAAAATCGTAACGTTTCATCATCTAACATTTAACGTTCAAGATTCAGTAAAATGGTGAAAAAAGAAATCGTATAGCAAGTTTTAAAGAGAAAGTTCCAATCTCCGAAACCATATTGGATCTAGCCCTAGAAGAAAAAAAAATTGTTTAACGTTTCTACACGAGTTTGGAATTTATACAATTCTCCGCTGACAAATGCAACCTCTGATCGTGCCACTTCAAATTCAAATTATCGGCAACAGTTTCGTTGATACAGTTGTGCTCGTCGCTACGCTGCATCAATCTCATTAATTAATTTCACTTGCCGAGAGAAAAATTCGCCCCGAAAGGATCAAGGAAAAGACAAAGACTGGCGAGTCTTGCTGCAATTTAAAACTATAATATAATGTGAAACTCGTTGACCCGAGTCCTGCACGTGTCATCGATCGTCAGTTATTCCGCGAATATTGTTCGAAAGAAATGTTCTGGGCTCTCTCGTCGCAGGCTGCACCGCGACTTCCGCACGCACCTTCGTGGTGGACAACAAAAATCCAGCTGGCCATCCGAGATCCGCCTCGTCATCGCGATTATAATTGCGAACGCGGCGCGAGATCGCGTGAGATCGCTTCGTTACGCGTCGTTGAACGCCGCGAACTCCACGAGATTTAACGAACGGGCCACGTCGTGTTTCGTCGTTCCACCGTCGCATCGAAACGGAACAAGTTTATTCCAGCTACGAAAAAAATAAGACGATGTTACCACACGAGATGAAAAGCTAGCCGATCCTCCGGTCCCTCGTTGTTACGTGTATCTTCGATTTCAAAGATTCGTACTTGTCGAGAGAATTGTAGCGTAATTTTCTTTTTTTTAGAAATTCGCTGATTTCAGAGCATTAATCGATTGACAAATATTTGATTCACTCGTAGACATTGATATTCACAGTTAATAAATTGAATCGCCGAGAAAAATCGGCGACTGATCTAATCGATAAATGAAATTAATCGTCGATCGTTGGTTGAAGGAAACCAAGCAGAGATTGATATTATCGATTAATGGCGCTAATCGTCAATTGCCAATTGTCAGCTATTACATCGAATTTAATTATAATTTGAAAGTAATGATTTATTTATAATTCGAATTATAATTTGAATTAACAATAATTCGGAAATAAAAATATTAAATTGAAGATATGCTTTGATATTGTAATCAAACGTCGACGCTGTTATTTTGAGATATTTAATCGAAATAAAACGTATTTGTCAAGTTTATTCCAGCTACGAAAAAATAAGACGATGAAGAGAGAGAATTGCAGCGTAATTTTTTTTTTTTTTTTAGAAATTCGCTGAATCTCAGAGCATCAATCGATTGACAAATATTTGATTCAATCGTAGACATTGATATCCACAGTTAATAAATTTAATCGGCGACTGATCTAATCGATAAATAAAATTAATCGTCGATCGTTGGTTGAAGGAAACCAAGCAGAGATTGATTTTATCGATTAATGGCGCTAATCGTCCATTGTCCAATTTAATTACAATTCGAAAGTAATAATTTATTTATCATTTGAATTATAACTTGAATTAACAATAATTCGAAAATAAAAATAATAAATTGAAGATATGCTTTGATATTGTAATTGAAGCGTCGAGACGCTGTTATTTTGAGATATTTAATCGAAATAAAACATGTAATATTTGAGAGATATAGGACAACCCGTATATTTAGCTGCTGACTTCATTAACTTGTATCTTGAACTCCTTCAAAATTCGTTAAACTCAAAGTCCCAAAGCAATAATGAAAAAAAAAAATTTCATTTCGTAGAAATTAGATATTATTTAGATATTATTTCACTGTTCACTTTGCAGAAGCTTTATTATCTCTCTCTGTGCGTGATTGAAAAAGTGTTTCGACTTTCTAGTCGCGAACAAGAAAACGCTAATTTCACTACAGAGAGAATTTCAGCAGTTGATCGTTGAGTCGATAATTTAATCCTTAATCGTAATTGACGATCAGAAAGCATTTACCGCGACTAACAGCTGAAGTAAAAATTGATATTTAATTGATTAACAACTAAAGTTGGAATGTATTCGTTAATTGCGTTTAAAGATCATTGGAGAACTTTAATTGTCATTCGTTGATTAATCTTTTGCCTTTGATTTCGAGTTTCCGTCTCGTAACCGAAAAATTTTTTTCATACACTATACTTCAATCGTGACGCATTTCAAGCTGCACGTTGGGACTTTGAGTGTTGTTAACGTCGAGAACTAATAATAATTCCGTTCAAAGGAATCACGAGTACCATTATTATTATTTGTCATTTTTTAACATTAGTTGAGAAATTAATATTCGTCGTGTGAGAAGCAAAAAAAAGGAGTTGTTAAAAGGTCATTATCCAGAAACGAAACAGTAAATCAAATAAAATTCCTACGATAAATTATTAAAATATAAATATATTTTATATCGTTAAAAATTACTAGAAATGTCGTTCAAAATGGCACTATTGGAGATACAGTTACTCATTATACGAGATACAGTTACTCGCTGATGGCCACTGATATCAATATGTATTAATACGTATAATAATAGTTGATTGAAAAAGTTTGCAACTTACAGTGCCTAATTCTAACAATTGCAGCATCATAAGAATAATAAAATGATGAGAGAAATGAAACGCCGTGCTACTTGCTCATACCTCTACGTACTTCCTATTAGCATTTCGGCTAACAAGACGATACCTTCGGTCATCTTTTTTCACTGATTGAAATGAAACGATTGACGCTGAGATGATGATCAAAAAGCTTGGATCAACTGGAATGGAGCAACGTACGTTTTTTTTACATGGCTGATCGAAAATTCAAAAGCGGCCGTATGCGTGAAGAATAAAAAAGGAGGAATAAAAATTTGGATATAATCAACAGGCAAGCAACGGTACTTACTTTACGCTGCCGTGAGTTGTAAAACCGCAAAATCGATAGGAAAGACAGGACAGTTCCAAGTGATCTCTCTCTCTCTCTCTCTCGAGCTCCCTATCCGTTTCGTCGCGTAGCTTAATTCGCTTTTTTTCTTTTTCTTTTCCTTTTTTTTTTTTTTTTTTTTTTTTTTTTTGCAAAGCGCGCAACGCACCGCGAATCGATTTATTGCAAGATTCGAGGCTCGAGATCAACATGAGATTTTTTTTTTAGCGAGGCAAAGAAGTTTCGCCGCGATTTTATTGTTACAAGTTGAGCTAACCGAGGTTATCATCTCTTTTTCTGCCAAGATTTGCCAAGACGACGAAGCTGAGATTATTTCCGAAGGTTCATAAAGTTGCTAATTGCGCTGCTATAGAAATCCAACGGTAATCAAGTGAAGATCAAAGAAATCGCGGTGTAATTCGCAAGCTTACAGAATGAAATTGACAAGGGGAAGAATTTACAAGCTTAAAAGGAAATTAAAATCCCGCCAAGCAATATAAACCACGTCCAACTGGTGTCTCACCAGAGATAATATTACTGTCCGATGTAATGTTTAATTATTATTATAGTGATTAATATTACTTAACATTTACTTGACATTACTTAACACGAGAGATAATACTACTGTCCGATGTAATATTTAATTATTGTTATAGTGATTAATATCACTTGCTAAACATCTAATATAGTAGTAGTTAGTTTCGTTTTATTTAGCAATAGTTTCGATTGTAATATTTCATATTCGACGTAGATCTAAATTATCAAAAATTACTTTCTGCCTACGCAGTATTTCAGGTATTTCAGAAATGTTTATTAGTCAGCTCATGGTAATATACTAACTAGAGAATAGCAAGAAACCTAGAAGAAGCGCACATGTTTCATTCGAACGCGGCGTCGGGTGTATTTCCGGTTTGCAACTGGAGACGTTAGCATGATTCATGTTCCGGGGGCCAGTCGGCGCAGACAGAAGGTAGCAAAATTTGCATACAACATTGTCGAGACGAGGCAGACGCTGCTGCATCTCTAACGATCCTTTTTCTTCTCTCTTTTTTTTTTTTTTATTCGACGTGCTTGAGATCGGCTAAAACTCGAGACTCCTGGCGAACGTGGGTGGGTCTAGTTCGTGTGGTGTCGTAGAAATCGCTCAGTGTCCGAGAACAATCGATAAGCAAGTCGATTTAGTGAATCTACGAACCCTACAATCGATAGAACTCTTAAAATTCCCGATTGATCCAGTTTGTCGCGATATTCAGAAATTAATTAATTGATCTCTCTTTATCTTTCGAATCTCTAAAATTTCGTTCTTTAAATAAATTTTTATAGATGACTCATTAGTTAATTAATATTTGACTTCTTTTTCTTTAGAGATCATATAGACAAAAACTCGTAAGATTTCTGATTGGCTCAATGAATCACGATATTCAGAAATTAATTAATTGATCTCTCTTTATCTTTCGAATCTCTAAAATTTCGTTCTTTAAATAAACTTTTATAGATGACTTATTAGTTAATTAATATTTGACTTCTTTTTCTTTAGAGATCATATAGATTAAAACTCGTAAGATTTCTGATTGGCTCTATGAATCACGATATTCAGAAATTACATAATTAATCTCTCTTTATCTTTCGAATCTCTAAAATTTCGTTTTTTAAATAAATTCTTATAGATGACTTATTAGTTAATTAATATTTGACTTCTTTTTCTTTAGAAATCATATAGACAAAAACTCGTAAGATTTCTGATTGGCTCAATGAATCACGATATTCAGAAATTAATTAATTAATCTCTCTTTATCTTTCAAAACTCTAAAATTCGTTTTTTAAATAAATTCTTATAAATGATTTATTAGTTAATTAATATTTGACATCTTTTCTTTAGAGATCATACAGACTAAACTCGTAAGATTTCTGATTGGCTCTATGAATCAGGATATTCAGAAATTAATTAATCTTCCTTTATTCTCCATGATTTTTCTAAAATTTGCTTTTAATAGATTTTTACAAATAATAATGCAATACTAGTTGAACAATATCTGTTTTTTTTTCAGAGATTACAATCGTTATATAGATGCAACGAAACATTTTAAGATTTCTGATTTGCTCTGTGAGCCGCAATATTAAATTCTTAATAAATTTTCATAAATATCTGACTTTTCTTAAGAGATCATAACCGATAGACACGATTAAAAGTCTTAAGACTTTCTCGAATTACAATATCAGGGAGTTAATTAATTAATCTCTCTTTATTCTCCAAATTTTTGAAATTCATTTTACGAATAATAATGCAACGCTAGTTGAACCGAATATCACTTTAGAGATCACAATCTATAGATACTAAGGATCTACTAAGATTCCTGATTGGCCCAGCGAGCCACAATATTAGGAAATTGATTAACGAATCACAGGTGTTCCTCGTCCGATCGGAGAAATTTCTTTGTTAATGCTCTGACCTCACCAGACGATATAAAAATGAAACTGCATGACCCTACGATGACCAAGCTTTCAATGAACAACTACCGCCAGATACAACAAGATATACAAAAGCCAGATACTCAGCCCAATCATTCAATTGCCCAATCACACGGTTAATTGCAGCGCGTTCGGTGTTACCGAGTTCTGCACAACCCAGAAAAACAGACAAAGATAAATCGAGAGAGAGAAACGAATCCTCTCAGACAGCGAACCGAGCCCGAAAAGAGCAAAAAATCGCCGCGCGCGATTCGAGCGGAGAAGCAATCGAAGTAAATCCACGAGGCGCATAAACCTCGTGACTTTAAAGTCACCAGTTCGCCACGTTCACCGTTCCCACCTGGGTTGGAAATGGCCGTGGTGACCTTGGGGATCCGCGATCGCGGTGGCAATTAAAAAACGCCTATTCCACGGATTACGCCTATTCAACGAAAGCGCGAGTCAACGAAAGCGCGAGACAAATTTTACACCCGTTTTATCGAGCTTTATCTTGCTTTATGCCACGCCACGAGAAACACCGCGCCGGCCGTATACGTATTCGTGAAAGGAATTCCAAGGGCACACACTCGGCCTGTCGTGTCTGGGCCTCGAAAGGACGGTCAACGCACCACACTTCGGTCTCCCTTGTGCGATTCAGCCGCGTTTCTAAATCGCTTTCGCGAAAACGCCCACGGGAATCCACGTTCGAAGAGGTAGAGAGAGACGTTGCCCTCTGCAACACGTTTCTCTACCGCTCGAAATTGATTCTCCATCAGCCGGTTTCCTGGATTTTCGAGATTTTCCGGGTTTTGGAGTACTGTAATTTAGATCAACATCTGTTCACGCACTCGCGCGAGTGAAGTCGGGTTTCAAGAGAACGATTTTTCTTCCCGCGAGCCCGAGTTAACCAATCGACTGTTAGGCAAACTTACAGATGGACGTGTATGCGTATCTTAAAGTGTATAATAATTAACTTCATTCTCAGACCGTAGATTCTGACGTCTGATTGTCCAAGCTTGTTTCAGAAAGAAATCGCCGAACAAACGATTATTTCAAAAATGAAAAATCACAAAGAAACATTTTCGACATATTTCGCTGTACTACTTTCGAAAAGAAAAAGAACGCTGTGCAAGCTTATGAAAAAAAAAAAAAAAGAAATCATTCAATGTGCGTGTGATGCGAAGAAGCCTTCGAACTACGACAAAAATTTCACTGCTATTGACTGCTATATCAAATCGTTTTTGAAATTGTTTTCTATCCTTTTTTTTTTTTTTTTTTTTTTTTTTTTGAACGCGAACTTGCCGGAAAAATGGCAAATGGTAATCGAACAAAATGGTCCAACAAATTTACCGTCCAACAAAGTTTGCGTTTCGATCAAGTTGCAATGTCAAGGATCATAACGAGCTATACTAAACTCATTCACCAGTATCTCCACAACAAAGAAAATCCTTTAACTTGTGATTTGTGCGAGGATCAATTGACAGTGGAACATATCGTTGTCCAGTGCAGGAAATACACCAAACATAAGTGCTTCCCTGACTGACAGTCTAAAGAATGAAATTAATACACTTTCCAAGACCTTTCTAAGTCTAACCTTTATAAATAAATTGTAAGATAATAATCCAAGTCGCTAATAATCCGTACAAGTGGTTGACGCGACTATGAGTAACAAAAATTAAAGAAAAAAAAAAAAAATGGTTTGTACTTCTGACGAAAAATTCGAAGAAGAAACGCAGTTACTTTTCGGCGAACTTAACACGTCCTATGAGAACATCTCGACCACGTCTGATGACACGAGAAAAAAAAAAAAAAAAAAACAAGCGTACAAGAAAACGACAACCATTATAGCATTCCCCTGTTAATTAATCCAGCGTATCAAACAGCCGTTATTGTTTCTGACGTTATTATTTCGGGAGACAAAGGCCTGCAACTTATCCTTTCGCCGCATCAAGTTTTCTCACACTCGCTACTGAGTGAAAATTTTCCGTGCTTGCCAGCTGGTATTGTACAAACGGCGGTGTTCTTTTTTTTTTTTCAGCGTGGCGGAACAGGCCGGTGCACTTTTCATCGTATCTGTGCCGAAAGAAAAATACTGCCCGGTAGCCGAGCCACCTAGTTTCCACGCCCTTTAATTACCGCCGCAGCGCGACTAGTTGTCGCACCGAGAGAGAAGTTCTGTCATTACGGCTGCTAAAGAGCTCGTGTCCCTTGCTACATTCTGCTCTCTCTCTCTCTCTCTCTGTGTTTCGTGGCAAAGGTCATCAGAAACGACGAGAAACGGTCATTGTCCAGTTCGGACCGTTCAACTCGGTCTGTTCACTGACGATTCCGCGAGTCTCGTTCTTCGGTTGGCAAACGTGGGATTTCTTATAAGCGTTCAGATGTTCGCGCAATATGTAAGAGATGTAAAACTATAATGAAGTTTATATCGGGCCATCCCATAAGATGGACGACGACACGATTCGAAATTTCGTGGACGAAATTTCGTGTAAAAGAAAAAAAAAAAAAAAAGAAAATGGCATCGGAACTACTACACCGACTCACTGAAATCGTATGGACAACTTTGCTTGCTCGCGATACGAGAGAACTGCTGAAAGGTTTGATTGGAGATGAAAGTCAACCTTGGAGATGAAAAGTGAATTCTGCGCCAACACTTTCCAATGAAAACGAGCTGAGAAGAGAACAAGCTCAATTTTCTGCCAACTTTTGGTGGAATTATGAAGAAATTTTGTTTTCTCGAGTCGCTTTCGGCTGATTCGAGCAACAAATTCAGACAAATATGTGTCCCAGTTGTGTACCAACAATAAGGAGAAGCAATGGCAACAAAATGTCCCAGACTCAGAAATCGAGGAAACGTGACTTTCCATCGGGATAATTCCAGGCCACGAAAATTTTTCGGCCATTTTGGAATAATCGACGACAGACAGTGTTTGATTTATCATTCTATCTAGATAACTATTCCATCGCTTTTCTACGTTTCTTTTCGTCAACCAACTATATGCATTACACCATTCGTTTAAGCTTGTTCGCCGATCCACGTCGAATATTAAGACTAACCCGCCGCGAATCTCTTACATTGCAGCGCGCAACAACAAACGCAAAGACTTGTGCAATATTTGGGAGAAAAAAAAAAAGAAACATTTAACACGAAAATTCGAACGAAAAGAAAAAAAACTCGGAGAAGAATTTTTTCCATAATTTCGCGCTTGAGGTGGTATATTTGTTTTTTTAATCTTCAATTAGAAAAAGAAAAAAACAAACTCGGAGTAAGTGGGTCGAAAATGGCAAAGAAAGAGCAAGCGGAATGGCTGATAGCGCGCGAGTCACGTGTCGAACGACGAGATCGATTCACCTGAAGACGCGGAGGAGTGTGTTCGTAACGTCACCGGTGAACTTTCATTGTTTGTCGCCGATGGATTGGCCTCGGCAATTTATAATCCAATAATCGCCATTAATCAGCTCGTCGTGCTGGCGAGACGGGAAAATGGCGGAGCAAGCCGTGAAGAGAGATAAAGAGTCGGTCGTGAGATTCGGACACGCAGATAAAACGGGGGAGAGGCGGGGGGGGGGGGATGAAACGAACCTGGCTGGTGGAAATGACGGCCGATTAGCCTTCTCTCGAGTCTAGGTCGAGGGAAACGAAAATTGCACAATGGGGCAGAAACGGCGTAGAAACGACACGAAAAACCACTATCCTCGATAACGAACAATGGCCTTTGTTTCACTTTCCTGCGACGCGATTACGTTGACCCGGTAGTAGTATTTCGGCGGTGTCGCGAATATTACAGTCTAGTTTCACCGGATATCGATCAACGATGTTGAAACGATAATAAAGCTGATCTATCGAAAGACACGGACAGCGACAACGTTTGCTGCTTGGGCGTAAATTACAGGATCGTGACGCAACGTGAAACCATTTGAGCGTTGGAAAGCATTTGACGCGCAATCGGGGCGAGTACGTGATTATTTGGAAAATTAAAATTAAACAGAAGCGAATCCTGAGGGGGGAGGGGTGGAATGTGAGAGTGAAACGAACGTATAGAAAATTTCACGATACTTCTAAGCTTCGTTGTAACTTCCGAAAAAGATAGATCGAGACAAGAGGTTTTAAAAGGTACACTTCAATCTTCGGGACCATTGTGGATTTAGTTGCAAAAGCAAATTCCTCAGCGTTCGTAAAAGACTTTGAATTTTGCAAAATTTCGCAAGAGGAAAAGCATCTTTGCATCTCGACCGCTTAAAAGTCACGTGAGTGCGCACCTTTGAAGCTCGATATTGCGGAAATAGGAATTTCGCGCTTTCAGAAACAAGCGTTTCCAGGTTTCACGTTCGAGTTCCAAGAATGGCGTAACAAATAATATCTTCCCTCGAGCAACACTCTTTGGTTTGAGTAGCCAAACCAAATGGAACAAAAATTCGCTTCCTCGAGATAATAATTCTGCAGCCGCGAATCTCTCTAAATTCCTGTTGTCCTAACACCAATGTTTGGAACTGCCAAAGTGGACCAATTTATAATTTCTGTTTCGACGCAAGAATTTCGTAGCGACATTTTCAGAGATTCGAAACGCACAGTTATCGTCACCACAAAGCTTTTATATTTTCTTTCGCTTTAACTTAAATAATTCCTCTGGTGGAAATTTTATGCCGTGCGCGTATCAGTACGCGCCAATCCTTATACCCTAAATAAAAGCGAAATATAATTTCGGCTTCTTGACACTGGCACATAGAATCATTTTCTATCGCTAAAAAAATCGAAAAATATATATATTCTTCCATGATTTTGAATTTATTCGAAAAAAAAGGAGGCAAGAAACAAAATTCGCGTGCGAAAACTGTGAAAAACTGTAAAATTCCAGTCTGCCCAACTATTTACTTCAAAGTATATCACACCATAAATAAATATTAGTTTCACTGTGTATAATATACATATGTATTTTTTAGACTTAGATAAATTTATAACATTTCAATTTAACAAACGTGCATATAACTTTTTTAATTTTTTTAATATTTAGTACTTGATGTGAAAGTCAAGTGTTTTTTTCTTTTTTTTTTGTGCAAATTATATCCTAATTGATTGTGGCTCACCAATTATGTAAGTGAAAAATTATTAGTAAAAGTACATTTTTCTTATGATTGAAAATACGCGGCAATCTGATGCGCGGCCCTTAAAAAAAATGCAGCGATCAAGAGGTTAAAATCGAATATATTGAGTACCCTTTCGTGTTTTTTTTTTTTTTTTTTTTTCGTGATCGAGCGAAATGAGCGCCGTGTTAACGGATATGCGTACGATAAAGTTCTCGACGAAACTGTCGAATGTACGATATGTCGGCGTGTAAACGCGTGCACGATTATAAATCTGCGCGTTTCGCTCGCAGCGACGCGGACGCAACGTTGAGCAATACTCGCGCGGCACAGATTTACGCGGAACGCCTCGCGACATTTTCCATTTGGAAAAGCGGTGGGTGAGAAAGCGGGGAAAAGGGAAGAACCGAAGTGACGTACGTTCGTGTTTACGAGTTACAAGACGACTTGCAACGTCAACAACACGAGCTCGAAAACGAAAAACTGGTCTCTGCAACAAAATCCTCGAGAATGCAAGCTTGTCGACGGAATTTATTTACGTGATAAACCGTCGAACCGTCGAGTCTATTAGTTTTGTAAAATTGCGACGGTTTCCACGCGCTTGTGAACTGAACTGTGGATTATTTTTCTTTTTTTTTTTCTTCTTCTTTTTGTTTTACACACGAGGGAATTGACGTGAAATCAAAGCGGAATTTAAACAGAGAACTCGCCGTGGTTGCCGCAAGCCACAAGCAAAGCAATTTGATTTTCTAGAAAGTCAATTCGAGAATGAGCTTTTCTGCGCTTCTTCAAATGAAAATTTAACTTTCTAATATTTTTTTCTTGAATTTAATTCTTTTGCTTTCGCGTCGTGTTCTTTGGCAGCTTGTTAGACCAAGTTAATGGCTCTTTAGGCTTCCATTACAAATTCAGTTTTCGAATAATAAGGGGCATTTTTAGAGATGCTTAGACGGCCGAAAAAAAGTTGGGAGCCGTTGGTCGAAACAGTGGCGTGTGAATTTTATTTCACGTAATTTTCTAACGTTAGTAGCGTTAAATTTTATAACGAGAACGATAACAACAATGAGGCACGGTTCTAGCATTTTCTTAATGTCTGTAACATTATTTTCGTCGATTTTTCTACATTATTCCCAATACTACTTTCGTAACCCCGTTCCATTTCATTTCGTAATTAATTGCAACGTTCATTTCATTTCGCTACTCCAGATGCGCTAACAATAAGCGTCCCGTG
>WIUT01001867.1:0-26948 GCA_010645135.1 Tetragonula clypearis
AAAAAAAAAAAAAAAAAAAAAAAAAAAAAAAGGAAACACGTTTACACGTTTCAGAGAACACACCAGTCGTCCTAGGACGTCGAAACCCACGAGTTCAGCCACGTCATCCAAAAACACGTCATGTTTCCCACGCGTGTCAACCGCCAAAAAGCAGAAACATTTCCAGGTCTCTCCCCGGAAGACCATAGTTTCTGAAAAAGCGTTCACGCGCTCCATGCAAATCTATATTTGATCACTCGTGGGAAATAAACGCGGCGAACTCTCGAGCCGAGACTCGGGCTGACGCGTTCCTTCCACGTCGTCTCTCGGCCCGGCTTTCATAACAATTTGCATCGCGAACCTCGCGCATCGTGCTCTCTTCTCGCGCTCTCCCGTTAAATATGGATGCATTCTACGCTTGCGGATCCGTATTCCGCGAAAAAGGGGACCGCATCGTGGGTACACTCACGTACGATCCCTTGGTGATGCGCTTGCTTGGTGATCAAGAGAAAGAGAGAGAGAGAGAGAGAGAAAGAGAGAGAACACGTGACACGGGTGTGGCAACTGGTGAATATATCCCGGACGCGGACGAAACCGACTGACAGACGGCGAACCGCATGTCATAGCCTCTCCGGTCCGCCTTATCGCGCCTCTGTATCAGATCCACCCTCGCCTAGGGGTTGCGGCTACGGTGACGTCGCCGCCGAGCTCCGTGGTTTCTGGAAATATTCGTGTTCGATCGTTCCATCGATCTGCTAACCGCTGGCTCGGCGGATTCTTTTGTGACTTGTTGTTGGAAGGCTGGTTCATGGACAAAAAAATGAGAAAATCAAGAATTTTGAGAATCATTAATACCAGAAATTGATCTATGATCTTGGGAATTATTAGTACTACATTTGTTAAAACAGATCTTTCTTTTTTTACTAATGATTTATTAAAAACTTTATGTGATTTTTTTTTTTTTTTCACTAATGCTTTAGACTTATTGAAACAGTTTTCTTCACAGAAATTTTGCACACTTACAACGGTGAATTTAACTTGTGTCCCTTGATTTATGTTTTATTTACGTTTCTCTGGCAGGAGTTCTTCACTTGTCGGTCGGACTCTAGACTGAAAGATGAGATGAGTTATTTTTCGAGACGAGATGAGAATGAACAGCAGAACGATTGAGATCCACTGTTTTTGATTATTTTATTCTCCTCTTCTGTTCTTTAATTGGAAGTCCTTTTGGCGCAATTTGATTCAGCGCTGCTCGGGGACAATTTCCCGCCTGGAAAAGTGGCATTTTCATGGTCTGCCGGATTTTGGGGCACTTCTGCCGTTACCCTCGTCCGATCATGTGTCCACCGTATGTGTACGCTGGCTACGTGTCACACTGACGTCTGTGTGAATACGTTAACATATGTGAACAGAGTAGTCGCTATCAAGGTTCCGTCCGTCCAGTTCGTCTCTCTTTGGCTCTCCTCGCTCTCTGTCGATCAGTGGTTCTCACCAATCTTCCTCAACCCCTTTTTTCTAAACATACCCAATGACGTTCTCTTTAATATTTAAAAATATTGAAAAGCTGCGAGTTTTTTCGGCTCGATATTCTTTCTGCTCGATCTAGCTGTTCCTATGGTGTTAATTTTTATAGCGTGCAATTTCTTTTCGACACAACTTCCCTTTCAACTATCGAGGAATGTGTCCGAATATCTAAAACATGATTTCTCTTGAATTTCATCACTCTGCAAGTTCTGCCTATAGGCAAAATACTAAATAAATTTCCACGTTTTCGCATCGTGAGTCGCGAACGAGAAACACCCGTTTCTCAGATCTCATAGAAACGTAAGTGGCGCGAGGTAGCAGCAGGTGCGAAGCCTCGCAGCCCCTACGAGTCCAAGGACACGTTGCATCGTTGTTGCGTTTTCCTCGTTACGCAGCGCCAAATAAAGCGCCCGGCATAATTTTCAATAACAGATAAACGATCGACGTTGGAAGGCGTTGTTACGCCGCCGGAAAGACAAAGTCCCGGCTAACGGCTGCAGACGCCGCCGCGCAACGTCTTTAACGACTCGAGACGCGAGCACTGCCCGCTCCAACCCTCGATTATTTTTCGCTAATGAACGTATATAATAGGCGGCCGGGGGCTTGGGTGTCACTGTCCACGCTTAATGCGATCGCAGCTCGCGATAAGACTAACTCTCTCCGGGGTACCTCTTGGCAATCGTTAGCGGTTTAGCCCGCTCGTCCCTTTACCTACGCACGCGCGCGCCCCCTTTACGTTCGATTCGCGCTCGTTCGCGAGCGATAAAAATCCGCGCGCCTACGTCTCGTTAGAGCCGCCACGTAGAGCTCGCGATCTACCGATCTTGATTGGTCGCTTGGCGTTGAATATTCGATTTGCATTGTAAATCCGTCGGCCGGTATCGATCTACCTTTCGAACGGTCGAACTGAGTTGAAGCTGGCCGAGCAACCTGGAATCAAGGGGTTGGCGCCGGGTGCTGAGAGGCGGGATTATGCCTCGACTGTCTGTTATTGCCACAATATTGTCGTTGATGATTAATATCGAAGTTTTGTCGCGGGAATAACGAGCGTACCCGATGACATGGCTCGAGTTACGTAGTTATCGAAACGTCTGATCGTTATTTAGAAACAAACGATCAGTTTGAAACTACTTCTTGCCTTGGAATAATTTGAGAGACCCATCGTGACGAAGGGAAGTAAGAAATCCTGCGGATTCCAGATTTTCAACCAGTCTCTTCGACAGCCTTTTCATCGAAGAAAATGATCGAATGACGACATACTCGTTGTCCGCGACATGGATGAAAAAGGAAAGAAACCGTGAAGGACCGTTAAGGAAGCTCGTTCGCCATAGAACAAGGGAGGGATTCGAGCTGAAAGAGAGAGAGAGAGAGAGATGGAGAGGGAGAGAGAAGGGCAGAACGGTGAGAGAAAGGTGGTCGCCTTATCCCGAGGGAGGCGAACGCAACACGGGAAACCAATTAGCCGAGGAACGCCGCCACCGTGCCACTAGATATGTATATGTAGAGTCGAAGCTGTTCGCTGCGTTTTCGTTCGTGCTGCCGGTCTGGTTCCTGTTATCGTTACCTGCGAGCCTCGTAGACGAGACGTCGATCCACGTCGCTTGAAATCCTCCGGCCTCTCTCTAGCCGGGGACATCCCGTGGCTTTTGCCCGGTGTTCAGAGATACCGAGCTCATGCGGGTCGATCACTTACGTCTTTCGTCGCGGTTTTTTTTCTTCATCTTTGCTCGCGATACGTCGTGGTTGGCCAGATTCTACCACCGAGGAGATTTTTTTTCTTTTCTGTGGCGAACGATGTGGGTTGCACAATGAGAAAACCCACGTTGTAGATTTTCATGGCTAAAAATAGACCTTCCTTGTCTGGAATTGCTCGTGACGTCATGATCTTTTAGTCAATGCTGCGTGGAATGGTCGCGATGCTGCAGTTTCGAGGATGAGAGGAATAAAGGGCTGTGCGAGTATCGTGAGTCGCGAAACTCGAATTCGAAAGAAATTCGACGAGGATCCGCTGAGGTGGACGTGGGTTTTTTGGCGGTGGCCCGCGGTTTTTTGAAGCAGCACGATCATTTGGGAGTCTAATTTATACGGCGGCTAAATTAAAACGAATGCGTCGGCCAGCCGCATCTGCAAATCTCGGCGGGTCCGGGGCTCCTCGGCGAGAATCAGCGTCTCGCATGCAAGGAAAAAGGGCAAGAGGCTGGCTGGCTGCCGATCCCCGGAGAGAGAGAGAGAGGAGTGAGGCGACTATATTGCGATTAGGGAGGAATGTTGATTAGATCCATCAGCTGGTCGAGTGTTGGCCCTCTCTTCTCTTGTTCAACCTTCTCGAAATTCTGTCTCTCTCTCTCTCTCTCTCTCTCTCTTTCGTCTCGTCTCGTCTCGTTTCGTCTTGAACTCGGACCTCAGCAGTCTCAACTTTTTGGCCTCTCTGTTACGCTCTGAGACCCGTGTGAACATCCTTGCTCCGATAATTCTTCTCCTCGCGTAATCTCTTCTTCGCGAGTCTTCTCGTATTAGAGGCAAAATGACCGAGTTCTATTTAGGTTTTCACTCGATTTATGTAACTAGCAGTCAGTCAACGCTACGAGTACTGAACTGTAGAACGCGTGTACTTGAATATTTTATAAAAATATTACAGAAGATTGCAATCGAGGTGAACGAGATCTTTAGAAATTGAAATGCAGTATTTATGTAATTATTTATACCGTCCGTCATTAGATTCTCATTTGTATAACCAGTGTTAAGTATCAAAGAACACATAAATAAATTCATAAATAATGCATAATTCCGATTTAAATGCACAAAATTGAAATTTTGCGTCTTCTTTCCATCGATATGTGCGATCTTCGTATGGAATTCATTTCCTACGGAAATAGTTCATTTCGTATGGAACGACCGTAAATAATTGGAAAACAACGTTTTCCGACGAACAAAGACGAAACACGCGGGTATTATTATACGATACGGCTGAACGTGAAACACCGTATCGCACGCGTACAAACATGACGCAGACAGTCGATACATAATTGCTCTGCCATTGATCACTCTCGTCCTTATGTTTCTTCGTTGTTCGTTTACGATCGCGTCACGCGTCGGTAAGCAATATATATATATAAAAAGCTACGAAAATGTAAAGTTCTTTTGATTTCGTTCGAGTCCCCTTTTTCTTTTTGCAACGCAAGAGTCGGCATTTCGGTGTTTCGTAAAACACAGGACCCGTAGGTTTTTAAGCGATAGGTGCGAAATTAACTCGATGCAATAAACGTCATCGACAAGCTGCTCGTTTTGAAATAATTGAAGCGCACGATCGACGCGCACATGTCCGTTTTATTATTTATAATCGTGCTTGCGATCGCGCCGATAAAATGGCGTTGATGGATCGTAATGGCGAGAACCGGTGAAACGGTTCTCCCCTATATTGTTTTCCCCGAAGAAAATTAATGTTTTTCGCGCAAATTTTTCCTCCCGCTGGCTCATCGAAATTGAAATTGATCGAAACATTGAAAGAAGCTTGCTCGTCGCTTTAACCGCGTTACACGATATTCACATGAATAAAAAATCATATTCAATTATTTTATTTATTACCCTCAAGATTCATTAAAATGCAGACATGAAAATTTTCTACGCGAATGTTCGAATATTCTCGACATCCGGCATATTATTTCTTCATTGTTTTTTTTGGCATCAGAAGTAAGGATGTCTCACCATCCACTGATTTTACACATAGATACAAATAATAAAATTCCCGTACGAAATACAGACATAAAAATTTTCTACACGAATACTCTCGTCAGTATATTATTTCTGTATCGTCTTTTCCATTTTTTTTTTCTTCTTTTTGTACCAGAAGTAAGGATGTCTCGCCATCCATTAATTCGACACGTAAATATAAATAGTGAAATTTTCCTACAAAATGCAGACATAACAATTTTCAATGTGTGTTGAGCATAGCCAATATTTTTACATCGTTCTTTTAATACTTAAGACGTAAGGATGTGTCGTCATCCATCGAAGATTCCCCCTTGTAACAGCGTCACAGCCCCGAAATTCCATGGCGTTCCGGCCACGATGCGATCGCTGCCACTTCCGCCGGTCGGAATTCCATTACCGAGGAAAATGTAAATATAATTGTAGCGCGCTGACATAACGGTAAGATAATCCGTCGAGCGGAGGCGCTGGTTCCGCAATAAATCGTAATTTATGATCGCGGCGAACGGCCGCCGGTATCGTCGAAGAAATCCAAGACTACGAGACCGAGAGAGAGAGAGAGAGAGAGAGAGAGAGCTCCAGTGTTCTTTCTCTCGCTCTCCTCTCTTAATAACCCGTCTTCGTCGCGGCTGGCGATCATTCCGCGTCGCGCCCTCGACACTCGCTATCTGCGCCGGCCTCTGCGCCTGTTTTCTCCGCCTCCTCTTCGTCCAGCCGAGAAACGACCTAGACAGGCCGACATCGGGTTCGAGCTTCGATGAATCTTGGCCTCGCTCGATGGCCACGCTCTCGAACCGGCGGGTTCTCTCTCGCGCTTTCTCGCTTCAACGACTCGGCGGGCTTCTTCTCTCTTTCTCTCTCTATCTTGCCTCCTTCGTCTCTAGAAACTCGTTGCTCCACTCCACCGTGGATCATCCGTCTCTTTTGAAGACCGATCCCTGTGCGGTTCTCTTCGTCGGTTGTTCCGTGCTTCTTACGGTATCTATATCTCCGTCCTTTTTTATAGCGCGCGACTCGCGCGACGTCTGGCCGCTTTCCTCCGGAGCCACCAATAAATTAATTGCAGAGATTTACGTATCTCGCCCGTAAACCAGTCAGCGAGAGTAATACTCGCCGGCTAATTACATAATTATACGGCATTATGTTACGACGACCAATTAATACGTGGGTACAATGACTCGGGAGGCGCGCGCGAGAACACGAGCGCGTAAGTCATCGGCTGGCGATCGCCGCGCCGATAACGGCGCATCGCGCGTCGCCACTTCGGCCATCGGGCCTTGTAATTTATCGTCCGTGCGCGTTCACCACGCTGTTCCTACGATCTCCTACTTGCTATTATTCCCACTTTCCTTCGGGCCTCTGACCGTTTTCCATTCCCGTGAAAATCTCCATCCGTGCCCCCAGTTTCCCTTGAGAATGCTTTGCCGATTGACGAGTGCCCGCCACTACTCGATTTGGACAATCGTTGACGAATAGAGAATCGCCTCGTACGCCACGCAATTAACGGAAGATTCAGTTCACTTTTTCTCAACGCGTAATAACGTAAATTTCGAGAAGCTTCGTGACGGTTAATCGAGAATTGACGAGAGTGCGATTTTACGCACACGAGCGTTTCAAGAAGTTAGTAATTCACAGAGGAGCACTCAGTTTCTCGTGTAGTATATGAGATTACGTTCAATGAGAATAGTCCAAGTTGGAAATTCAGCATTGTCTTTTCAACAATTTTAACAGATCGGCACGGCCATTGACAAATCGTCGGTCAATTAATCGATTGCCTGTTACACTTCTCACCTTCTCTTTACTCGCGCTTACGCTCGCATACCGGCTTCTTACCCAATATACAGTGGACAAAAAAGTATGGTATTTTGTATGAGACAAAAATTGGATGAAAATTGAAACATAGAAGCTGATAAAAAGAAAAATAAGGCTACGTGCAAGTAATTTTTGCTTCGAACATAAAAGACATTATGTGTGTGCGCGTGTGTGTTACATTTAAAAATTTCGTTAACTAGTAGTGAGACACAACTATCGTGACTACGATTTTAGTTAAAATTGAAATCAATTCAAGAAATGTATCTAATTTACCTATTCATATTCGAATACATTCTTGAATCAGAAGCTACTCCTCTGTGCTCTGTGGCGTACAGAGAGATTATACGAGATCGGAAAGAAGAAATCGCGTCGCGTCGTTCCTTTCACCGAAAACTCGTGATCGTCCAGGCTTGTTTCGTCACCGATCACGGGCACCGCCAGCATCTCGCCAGCAGAGCTGTCCGTCGATTTTCTTCCGTCCGGGGACGCCTTTTGACCCGATGTTTTCCATCGTCAAGGAAGAGGCGGGAGGGAAACACGCTCGGTTACTAAAGCGGGGGTGGAATATGAGATGCGGGCAAACTGATTTATTTAAGGGGCAGACCAGACATCCGGTTTGTCGAATTACGCTTTAAGAGCGCCTGTAGACGGAGTGGCAGATAAAAACGGAGAGAGATGAGCAGATGAGAGAGAGAAAGAGAGAAAGAGAGACAGAGCAACGAGATGGAACGAGACCGCGTAGCCCGTCGACCCGTTAACCGTTTATCATTGCATCGACACAAGTCACGCAGCCGGACCCTTGCCTCGTCCATTTAAAAAACGAAAAAGACCGGCGGGACTTTAGTAGGAAGTGACGTCATCGGGCGAGATCCACCTTCGCACCGTGCGTTGTTCGTCCGTGCGAAATTCAACGGCGAGTGAAAAATAATTCGCAACGTAATCGAGACACGGGAAGAATGTACATTGATTCTCTAATATGGAATTACGAACGTATACTCGACGAGTAACGAGCCGAAACGGAAATCATCACGTGGTTCTTCAAAGTCGGTGGTGCTTTTTTTTTTTTTTTTCTTTTTTTTAAGTTAAACCGCATATTTTCACTCGCAACGCAAGTCTCGTTTCCCCTCCATGAAATATTTTCGTTCGCTACAGGAAATATCAAGTTTGCGTGTTTGCGTTTGGGAAAAGCTATTTTAGAAAGTGCCATAATTTTATCAAACGTGAATTTTACACGCGAAGAGAGACGCAGCGGTTTCTCGTGCTGTTCGGAATAAATTCTTATTACCGGATATGGTGGAACAAGTCCGCTATAAAAATTTTGGTAATGCTCGTCATCAATTTTAAATTGTCGTTTCTCTGCTCGAAACTTTCTGATACATGCGTACGTATCCGCATGGTTTTTCTCCTACTATTTCTCCCCATGGAGATAAAAAACAAGAGAAAAAAAGACGCCGTGGAACTTGATGTCGATGGAAGTCTCCGTGACTTTCTTGGCTATTCGCTCGGAGCGTTATTCGATACGTAAGTACTTCTCTAGCGGGCGAAGCTAGACGCGTGTGGTTAATTTAATCGATTCGTCAACACGTTCGGATTAGGCACGCCGATCGGGAACGATCGCGGCCGACAAGATGATCTTCGCTTCGTAGGTGACAATGACAAGCATCGCCCTTTGTTTCGTACTTGCTGCTAGTAGGAAGCAATCCAGCGACAACCGATGCATTATTAATGTCCCCCCTTCGCTTGTTGCCGCTCTTGTACGCTCGCTCGCGCGGCGTATATGTGTATATTCTCTGCGTGTCCGTGACGAGCGATCGCGGGCCCCTTCTAATGAAAATTAAGACGTCCCGGACGAGAATTATGTGAAATTAATTGGAACGCATATAAACCGTGTCTATTCAATTTTCTTCGCTATTATATCTAGATTAATGACAGCGCAGACACGTAGATCCAGATGATACGAGTACAACGCAACAATTCAATGAAACATAAATGACGTGTCGCATTTTATTTGTAAAATTACTAGATTGCAATAGAAGTTCTCACTTTCTGGACTCACTAGCGCGAGTAGCATAGATGTTAATTACTTGTGTGTCTGATCAGTTACATCTTTGCTGTCTGGATCTACTCATTTGAGTGCAAACTCTCATTTTACGTATTACTCTCATTTACGTGCGAAGGAAAAACACCACAACTAACTTATTTATCTCAAGTAAATTTTATTAAACGTTTATCTATTTCACTAATAGTGCTACGCTGTATATTTTCGCATTTTGCATTTCTTTTTTCTCATATTTAAACTTAAAAACTCCCACATAAGCTTCGAGTAAGAATTCACAATCTGCGTATCGTTACCACTTACAAAACTCACGTCCGAGGTACCGTCTATCGTTCCAATACTAATCGTGCCACCCACGCGAACATTACCCCCCCCCCCATAACCATTACGATTCCACGCGAACGTCACGGCGCCTCTATTTTATCTTTTCGCGTCACACCTCGAGAACGAAAATAGAGAAGCTTTACGATTACGATTACGATCATTCCGCGATTGGTCAAAGCGAGGCAGTTTAAATCGGAGATTTCCATTCGACAGAAAATTCCGTTGCGTCGCCTCGCGCGGAATTTCAATGATTCGTCGTATCTTCAAGGCGAATCGTGGCGGCGGTGACGATCTTTCCTCCCCCTCCCCCTAACCCAGGATTGTACTTTCATTGTCGTCATCGTCGTTGCCGTTGTCGTCGTTGTCGACGACGCGTGCACACGCCGCCCCGGGACGCAGGAAGGTCCTATAGATTTGACCGTGTAACGATTTTAACCAGATAGGAGAACGGCCAATCGAGAGAGGGGGACCGGAGTCGGTACATTATCGCGAAGATGACGCCTATGACAGCATGTGGGAGTCAGCTGTCACTCATTGTTGCCCCGGCAGACGTGATATATCCAGACATTTCGCTCCGTGATACCGGCCTGCCTGGAATTCTTATCCTACGACCTCGGGCCACGATCGATACCGTTGCTTTTCGCATAAACAAATCTGCCGCGGGGCGAACGATACTCCATCGTTCCCGATGACTCCTCATCCCCGATGTGTTCACCATTCAAAGATCGAATTCAACTCACGCGTATCGCGCACTGCAATTTTAAATAATACATACGATGCGAAATTACTTCGTTAATACGGGGAATTAGAGAAAGAGAGAGAGATAGAGGGAGAGAGAGATAAAGAGAAACTGGCGTGGTAATAAATTTTTCAGAGGCGAACGATCGTGAATGATTCGATGATTCACTGACAAACTACGTATACTACATTGAAATTCTAAATAACCATGTGTATTATCATTTTCTTTTCTTTCTTTTTTATATTTTATACATTACTTTGTTTCATTTCTTCGTAAGTTCATTTAGAATTCGTTGACGAATATATGCGCATAGAAATCACTCTTTCTTACTTTAATTTATTACTGGTGTTAGACAAAAGAGAAGAAAACATAATATAGCAATGAAGTATTCGATCCATATTCGAAACGTTGGGCGTTGAATTCGTATTATGATGGTTGCAGAGTCGAAGGAATGCAAGGATGGAAGTATTATTTTGTTAACGTTCACGGTGTCGTTGATCGAAGGAAAGTTCCACTACACTCGAACAGTCGTTCGTGTTGTCCTTCTTTAATATTCGATCATCTGCTGGTGCTTCTTCCAATAAAACCAAATCCTACCCTTCGTTCGCTAATTGCACCAAACGAACTCATTACTGCGATAAAGAACGCAAGCAATATGCACACACTCATTGCACAATAATTTTTACATTCATATTGCGTAAGTGTCGCACCTGTCAAGATTACAAACTTTTTTCACACAGTACAGTTAAGACCAATTGTTTTACTATTGTTAAAATAGAAATAACGGCATACTCAACCAATTCATTTTCATTTAATCATAACCGTAGTACGTAATATATCATAAGTCTATAATATTAGTTGATGGCAACTCGCTAATTCACTGTCAACGCTCAGTTTCTTGGTATTAAGAAAAACTGCGCCGTACGTTGCTCCGTTCGGCGAAAGGTACTCAGTATTTAATATCAATAACAAGGTCGCCTCTGCCCAATACGTGCACGTATCACGAGAGATTAGGAGCAGAGTCAACAATCCAGTATTATTATTTTAAAGACGCCGAAGAAGTCCCAGTGGAACGAGAAGGTCGAGACGACCCGAAACGAAACAATTAGGGCCTCGGTGCGCGGGAACGTGGGCCTACGTAGTCGCGTATTCGTCGCACGACGGGCCGGTCGGCAATTTGCCGTGCGTATTTCCCCGTACGGGCTAGCTTTCGCGGCTTCGTGATTATCACAACGGCTACACCCGCGGAATAAGCGAGCGTGCAACGGAGAATATTCAGCGCGAGCGCGATTCGTAGGACACGCGCGTCGTCGAATCGTTTATGCGTTCAGCATTTTCGAGGAGTGGTACGTGTGCTCCGCCTTTAATCGAGATCGAAATCGACCGTCACCGGTCCGCTCGTCGATGGTATTCCTCTCCCTCCCCCCCCCGTCCCTCCCCTCTCGCGGATGGACAACGGTATTGCTCGCGCACGACTCGAAACAACCCCCTTTCGGACGTGACGTTCGTTTCGAGTAGCAGCTTTGGAGAGGAAGCTTTTGAAAGGTGGTGGGACGATCGTGTCGCGCGATGTTTTCGTGGTCGTTTCACGTGTCGTTCGATGTAGCGTGAGACGATCGTGCGTTTTGTGCGTGTTGTTTGATCCGTGCTTCGTTACGTTCGTTGCAGAGGCCACCTTCCTCGTCGCTCTCGTATCCCGGTGCGAGTGGCAATGACGACGCACGCAGCCCCGGAAGCGGGGGCACGCCAGGACCTCTCAGCCAACAACCGCCCGCAAGTTTGGACTCCTCGGATCCCGGTGAGTACACTGACAATCAGATGATTCTATTTTTTTCTTTTCACCTTTTTTTACTTTAGTCGTACGAGAGAACTACGTGTGTGGTAATTTATTTTATTGAACTTTAGGTACCGAGGATAACGCTTATATTTATTTTCTTATTCATTTTTCTGCACCCGACTCGCATATAATTAGTCTGTGCGATATTACATTATTAGCACTAAACGTACCGACGTCCGGTATACAAATTTAATGTCAAATTCTATGTTCATTTCTTTCGTTCATTTAACTCTCGTATATAAAAGAAATATGAAAATCTAGAATTCCTTTTCTTACTGTGTGCACTGCTTTCTATATTAAATACAGTTATTCTGTGTTGTTTTGACCATATTTGTGATAGAAATACGTATGAAGTACGTTTAGTGCTAAAGAATGTAAAACTGAAGTATGTGGATTCATAATTGCAGGAGATACAATTCTGCGTATAATGCTTATAAATGAATATAAACGATGCTACTTTCCCTCGTATTGTATTTAGTGCGTAGTTTTAAGCTGGTGCAATCTTCAACACGAATGGCAATAACCGCAATATAAAAATCACCCGATCAAATTTTCCAACGAGCGTTCCATATCGATTCGATAAAAGATTTTAACTCGATTCCGTTCTCGATTAAATTACCGAGTCTTCGTTTCAATGTCAAAAAAACAAAATTCGCTAAATTTTATACGTCACCATCGGTGACCGTTCAATTTTAAATCTCACGACCCGTCGACAGCTTTTGACGAGAAAACCATCTTGATTCTCTCTGCCGTTCGCCGATAAAATCATAAAATCGCTAATAAAACGGCAACACCGAATCGATAACCTCTCGAAAGACAGCTCTCGAAACCAGTTTAAATCAACTCTTCGCTCTTCTTCCGCTAGGTATTCAAATCAGCCATCCTCCCATAAATTAAATCAATCAGTTTTTCGTCATCTGTACATCCATCTTGTCGCTCGATCGTCCAAATTGAACACGAGAGAGAAAGAACATTCAGTGATTGAACTGATCTCGCGAATGAAGCGAGAAACACGCGGATACGCGTAAATAAAAAATAACGAGGTTGTTAACCTAATCGTTGTCCGCCGACGTTTATCGAATATTCATCAAATGGTCGTCGCTCGTGCGAAGATTCACGCTTCGTCGTAGTAGATAGATCTTGGCGAGAAACGTTCAAAGGGGAAATCGATCGACACTGTTGCGATCAACAAAACGGTCGAAGTCCCCGCGTGGACTGCGAGAGTGGCTGTGTTCTTCTTGGCGCGCTAATGACAGTATCACGCGACGAGCAACGGCTTGATGACAATCAAGACGCGACTCGTCGAGACCCCACGGAGACCTTCTGCACGCCCTTCAAATTTCACGAACACCGACGCGAGCGTCAACACTATCAAAAGCCGCGGCAACGCCAGCGTCGCGGCTAATGAGCAACCCGTCGCATTGGCGTAGTTTCTCCTTGTTTCTTTCTTCTTTTTTCTTCTTTTTTTTTTTTCTTTTTCTCACTTTGTATGAATTATATCGTAGCGAAAGATTTTTTTAGAGAAATTTAATAGAGGACAAATACGTGTAAGTACTGTCTTAAAGACTGCAAATTGTTTTGATAATGTTTTCCCTTTCTTAAAGAAATCTCTATTGTTTAATTCTCTTAACGCTTCAAATACGGGAGACAATTTTGAGAATCTCACTGCAATTTATACCTTTCGTCGAAGATTCTTTTTTTCTTTCTATTTAGATTCTTTATCTCGATGAACTTTTTCCAAGAATTCAGCGTTCGAGTATTCGCGAATATTTCACGAGAAGATAACCTAGGGTTATCAGAAATTCGAAAAGCTTCACAAATTCGCCTCGCTCGCGGCCCAAAGCATATGCTGACGAACTACCCTTTCCCATTCTTCGTTCTGCCGTTTAAAACTTCCGGCTACATCGGTAGTTTGCTGCAGATTTGCCTCGATTTTCACGGTGGTCGGACAAGGCCGAAAAAGAGCGGCGGCGAAAAAAAAAGAAGAAGAAAGAAACAAGGAGAATAGAAAGCATTCCGCGGTGATGAAGCGCGCCAATGGTTAGCGCGGTTGGGTTCAGTCAGTCACCGGAGGGTACACAAGTTCACGACACCATCCCATAAAGATTCATTAAGGTCCGCCGTTTCTATATTCGCTGTGTCGTGGCAGCGTTATAGAGCCGCGTGGCGTGCCAGTTCGCTTTCGTCGCGTGTGTATATCCGCGCTCGTCTACTCTCACTTTTCTGCTCGTGTAAGTTGATCAACAACAATCAAAAGCGCGCGTTCCGTTGATCGAAAAACGCGGGCTCTTCAAGCTACGATTAGACAGACTCGTGACAGCGTATCGATATGCTGATCAATAAATAAGTTGTAATGCTGCCCTTATTATGAAGTCTTTCTTTTTCTTCGAATTGTTTTTATCAAGATGTCTTTGTTAATTGGAGGCTCTTGCAACTGTGACTCTTTGGGATATATTACTGTGGAATATGATTGTAATTAAATTTCATTGTGACATCGTTGTACGTTTGTAATGAAAAAATATTCTTCTTTATATGTATATACTTCAAAATTTCAAAATTCTATTTAATTGGTCGGATCGGAAAAAGGGCAGTCTTATTTAATATTTAGGTAGATTTTTTAATATTTTATTAGCTTGCAATTAATATACGAATATTTCAAAGGTCGGCTTTCTATCTAGATTCGGAATGTGATTACATTATCTTAATTGAAATTCAACATCGACGAAAGGAATTTATCAAAATTTGGTTTGTTGGAATCGATAAGTTGGCTAGGAAAATTGGACTTCGAGGGAATTCGAATTTTAAGTATTTAAGTAAGATTCTCTCTTATAGAATTATATTAGGAAACTAATAAATGTGGAAATGAAGCGACTACGATAGTACACATTTTCCTGTTACAATATTATCCGACAACGATTATCTCATTTTCAAATAAATGAAACTTTCATAATGTAAATATTCTTTATGGAAGTATAATAGACTCGATCGTACCTGATGTATTAAAATTCTCTGAGTGCAAAAGTTTAATTAGTTGTTCCTCGTTGGTAATGAAAACGTGTATTTTTCCTAAAAGGATTTAATTCTTGCCAACAAATGTCCATTTTTCCTAAAAACAAAAAGCAATTGTAATTTATATATCAATTGCAATAAACTGCAAGTTAACTGCAGACTCGATACAATGTTCGTCGAACAGCGCCGATCTCGAGTAAACAAAGCGATCACGTAGCGCGTACAACATTTTTACGTTCACCGATGATGTCACGGATTCTTCTTGTTAACCAGCGGCCGATTGCCGGTCGCGTATTTGTCATCGGTCTTTAAAATTCATCGCATGAGAAATGCCGGCCGTTTCGTGACAAGATTTCGATCAGAAGGCGCACCGTCCTCGTCCGCGACTTGCGCTCGCACGTTCGGTATTAATTAAACGACGCTAAATGGTAACGCAACACGCCGCGGATCAAACGTCGTCGCGTTTCACCGGGACCGGCACGGAAGCGTTGCTTATCCGCGAGCGTATCGCTGCGCGAGTCACCTCGTTGAATGCAACGATCGTTATCCCATCGCCACGCGCGTAGGTCGGCAATGAAATCACTGCTGGATCGCGAGGCGTTATCCAACGCGTGTTTGTTCCGCGTGTTTTCCGTCGATCCGAGCCAATCGATTTGAAGACGAAGATTCGTTGCAAGGAGAATACTAATTTTGGAACTAGAGTTGCACGAATCTTACATCATTTCCATAGGAAATTAAAAATCGAGGAATACGCGAGGCGTAACGCGAAAGATGAGACTGTCTCCGTTCGCTGAGAAGAGCGACTTTCTCCACGATTCGTCGGGATCGCGTGTTGCGGAGAGGAAATTTCCTCGTCGATAGGTGAACTCGATACTTCGGAGGCAGGGAAGTTTGGTGGTTGACGTCTTCAAGATTAGAACGAAATTTCGATGCACAGTCACATCCGGCTAGATATTCCGATCACACGGACTCGTCGCTCGCTTTACCAAACAATTTCATCGAAGAATTTTCACAAATTCGAAAAACACAGATTTCATCCTCTGCTGTGCACGAAGAGTTTCCGGTTGCGTTGAGAACCTCTGTTAAACGCTGTTCAACGAATCGATTCCCCGCGGTAAACGAGGTAGCGAGCCGCATGCTATTCTCTCGTTAATCCTCAATTACAATATTGTTTATACCTCAAACGAGCTGGAGAATCGCATTTCTGGAAAAGCATGCCACCTTAAATTGCCCGTGCACGCCAGGCACCGCGTTGCGCACAGGCTTGTCCATCGAGAGCGTATCTTCCTCCCTTGCCCTCTTTCCCCTTTCCTTTGCAAACGATGTCACGCTGTTGCGACCTTTTTTTGCCATGGTACCAAACACCTTCCACTTCGCCCACGCGTTTCTAGAGGATCGTCTAGAGACGAGAGTCGGGACACGAGTCCGTCCTGGTTACCTAACATCTCCAGATAGCATCAGTCTCATCGAAGTTGTCACCGACGGACAAGGCGTTTGCTCGGCGCCCATCCTGGCTTTTCTTCGTCGTTTCAGCCCAGGCTCTCTATCGGCCCTTTTCGTCGTTTCCCTCTGGTCCCGTGGGCTCGTTAACGTGCCGGCTTGTTTGCCGTCAGATATCATCTTCGACGGGATCTCTGTCTCTCTCTCTCTCTCTCTCTCTCCCTCTTTCTCAGTCGCGTTGGCCTTGTCCGCGACCTAACCTCCGATTGGACCTAATTTCTGTCGAAGGAACGCTCGGATCGGTTGCGTCTGTCCCTGTCGACGTACTTCTCTAGATCCACGGAAGTACGACCCATTCGGACATGAACGATCACTCGTTTCGTGATCACCGCGAACGGCCAGTTTCAGTTCATGCATCTCGTCTCCTGTCTCTCTTTTCCCATTTCTTCGTTATCTAAACGAGACAGACGTTCGTGAGTCACGGTTAATTTCGCCGTTCCGGTTCGCGTCGATCGACGTGGATATTTCTCGAGTGGGGGGATATAAGACACGGACGCCGATGGCGAGAGAAGATTGCATTAACTCGCTGATTAGTATTGAGTTGCCTCGTCGCTCGGCTCGGCGAACGTTTCAACCGCAATCCGGTTTCCTTTTTAAAAATAAATACGCGATACTCTCTGCGACGATTGATTTGTCGTTATTAATTTTCAATCTAGCGATCGTGGAAACTTCCGCCTGAAAGGCAATGATTAAGAGAGTTGAGATCGTATTTCGCCGGTGAAAACGAAACGAAGACTTCTGTGGTAGTTAAAAGCGGAGGATTTCTTTTCGATTTGACGAGATTATTCTCGTCTGGCGGGTATATCGATACAGATCATTGGGGGGCGGAATATTTTTCCAGGCTACGATGGAAACGCGTGTCAGCGTGTCACGTGGGAAGAGCGCAGCCCGGGCATTAACATATCGTGTCGCAATCGCTCGCGGATAAACACGTTCGTTCTCTCGTCGAGGCTAGAAGAGATTCTATCTCGTCTAGCTGGTCGATCGCGATATGTCCTCGATGAACAAAACGTTCCCTCTCATTGTCAGCCCGATGGAACGGCCCGTTCGATTCTTGCTTCGTCGTTCGTAAGGAATCGTTCATGTTCGCAGCGAAGCGAACTTGACGCTTCGAAAGCATGAAATATATCTATTTCATTGCGTACGTCCCTGACTTTATCGGTATTTCATTTCGATAAAAAAGGCCTGGCTAAAGTTTTATGAATTTTTTATTCATTTTGAAAATTCAATTGGATACAAGTGTAATGCCAAATCCAGAATTATCCCGTAAACGCTACGCAAATTCGTTTATTACGAGCTTAATTGGAGAAAATCGATCGGACGATTTTTTAATACGTTAACGTGTAACGTCAAATGTCATTAACAAGGATGTCCTAAATATGCAACGTCCATTTCAACTTAAACACGCGCCTCTCTAACGTGTCTGTAATACGCATGGTCAAACGGTCCGAAACGGTCCCGATTCGATTCTCCGGGTTTTCTTGATTGGAGACCGACTGTTAGAAGAGGTTCGTTAGCTTAACAAGACGTCGATCTACGATCTAAAGCAGCGAACCGACGCAGAGACCTCGAAACAATCTCTCCGTGGAGTCTCTCCTCTATCGATCCCCCTATCTGCTATGCGCGCGCGGCACCGATCCTGGGGCCCCAATGTGAAAGGGGGACCGATCCCGACTCCACCTCCGCGCTCCGCATCGTTTTTTCCTACTATCCGCCGGACTTTAAACAGTTAGATCGACCCTCTCGATTCGGCAGGAACGAGTCCTGTCAACCAGCCACGTCGTGAGCCTGGATCTCCTCCTCCTTCTCCCTCTCGTCTGTTTCTGCAACAACCTTCCTCAAGCTTGCTGGCGGGACTTTTCTGCTCGGAGGAAGAAGGGAGATCCTTAATCGACGGTTCGTAGGACTCGACTCTGCGGTCTCTCTTTCTCTCCTCCTTCACCCTTTCGTCCTTTCCGCCGCGGTCCGCGTGTCGAAAGAGGGAAAAAGCCTAGGGACCAGATACCCTCCCGGTTTCTGACAACTATCTGGCCGAAGAGACGGTTTCTTGAAGAGAACAGGAGTGATAGAGAGAGAGAGAGAGAGAGAGGAGGCTGTGTGAAAGAAATAAATGAAGAGAGGATCGAGGAATAGAGGCGAGAGAGATACAACGGAACGGGGGGGAAGAAAGGGGTGGCAGCAACAGCAGCGTGTTAAAGCGTGTACGGGGACCAAAGATCACGGAGGATTCCTGGAAATTGGCGCACGTGGGAGAGGGAGGCAGAGAGAAGGAGGAAGATAGAAGTAATGAGGCTGATTCTCTGTTTTCTGTGTTTTCAGCGAGCGGCGGTATCGGCCGGTTATCGGGGGAGGGGGAGGCAGGGTCTTCTTTTTTTTTCTTTCTTCTTCTGCTTCTTCTTCGTCCTCTATTTTTCTTTCCTCTTTTTTCTTTTCTTTTCTTTTTCTTTTTCTTCTCTCTTCGGTCCTCGTCCCTCCTGTGTTTCACCGCCATCTTCTTCCGCCCTCGTGTTCTCCGAGAACGGTTCGCCATCGGGGTCCCTCTTTCTCCATTTCGAGTTTCCCTCGCGCGGCATAATGAGGCCTTCATGTCGTGAACTTGTGCGCCTTGTAATCTCCTTTTTCTTGCTGCTCCGTAGCAAGTCTCGCGTAAAACCTCCTGCGACATCGGCTGGCTGGCTGGCTTGGCTCCCTTGCCGCGTGTCTCTGCTGGCCGCCGTTTAGAAACTCACGAATTTCAGGCGACTGTAAATTGTCTCGGCCAGTTATACGCGTCAATTTAATCGCTGTTTTTTATCGCCTCGCGATGTCCCGTCGCGACGACTACGACAGACTAGAGAGTGAAATCGCGGCAGCCACTCTTGTTTGGTAATTTCGCAATTGAATCACTTTCTGCCAGTTTCTGCTTTTTCACGAGCAGCTGTCGCACGCACGCACGCACGCACGCACGCACGCATTAAAAGGTAAAAAGGCGCTTCGTTTTACAACGAAGTAAAGAGCCAAAAGTGACAAATATTCGTGCGAATTCTAAGTTATGTACTCTTACGCATCTGGTATTTACAACACAGTCGCGGTAGCAGTAACGATTTGTCGCGAGCAATTTGTACTTTGTTTGTCTAAGAAACGTTCACGTCCAGAACATTCTCTCGTCATTCCTCGGAGCGAGAATCGTATTCGAACGAATGATCTATCTTTGGTTCTCGTGTGCAACAGCGCTTTCCCGATTCGTATCCGCGCTGGATTGAAAAACCAAGTTGATAAGCGAACCTCGCGGCACGTGGTGAGCGCAGATATGCTCTGGCGAATCGGCGCGAGAACGCGTGCAAAGTTTACGACGAAGCGAGCGGGCAACAAAGCGCGGCCCAGCCGTCACCACGAACGTTGCAGTTAATCGACACTCTGGTTAATGAATAATAAAGTCGCGCGTCAGCGCAGCGTGGTTGGTCGGCTATCGATGGTTCACGGAACGATTCGATAGCCGGACATGACAGCCGGTGGAGCTCTCATTAATATCACTGTTTATTGTGTCTTTTAATCGCCCGATTTCTTTTTTTTCTCCTTTTTTCCCCTCCGCATCGACTCCTCCCGCGCTTGTTCTTCCCCGCAGAGTTCATTGATTCGAACGATTCTCGGTTATCGACGCTTTCTCGCGCTGATTTCTCGGTAAAACGTTGGTAATCGTCGGCACGGCGCTAAAAAAGTTCCCCCTTATCGAATCGGTGACCGCGAATCCGTCGATAAAGACCTCCTCCCCGTTCGGGAGGAATCGTACGCGCGAACAAGCGCTCACGCTTACGCGCGCTCTACCTTCTCTCTTCTCCTTACTTTACGTAATGCGTAACGTACGTGTCGTAATTGCGTAATCGTGATTACGTAACACGTTCAACCTTGGTCCGATATGTAAACGCGATTATCGCGTCGGTCTGCAAAAATTTCTCGCCGATATGTGTGTAATATCTAACGATAGAACGCGAAAGTGATGGTTCGATGGTCGTACGGCGATAAATCTCGCGAGGCCGCGCGTTCCACGGATCCGGATTGTCCGGATGGATGCGCGCGATAGCGCGATCGTTCCGTGGTTCGGGCCCCGCGTTCGGGGCTAATAAAAACGCAGCGACGGATGAAAAAGTGACGGGGGCGCGCGGAGAGGATCGCAGGTGAAACCGGCGGCGATGGTCGAGCTGCCGGGCCGCTCGATAATACGGCCATCGATAGCCCGGCTAGATTTGGCAATCGCGCGTAATTGCATCGATATTTCACATAAGCGGCTTAATTGATTTTTCTCTCGCTGGCTCGGTCGGCTCGGTCGGTCGGCTGGCTCGAGCGTGAGAGAGAAACGGCATGAATGGACGAGAAGAGGATCGGGCAGAGAGAATTAGAGAGAGAGAGAGAGAGAGAGAGAGAGAGCGCTGTATTTACGAGTATTTTTAAATCAGCCGAAATATACGGACGTTTATTAGGATGCCGATGAAACGGGCCGCGCGAAGGTAAATATTCGGAAATTTGCTGCTCGCGAACGCAGCCGATGAATAATGCAGCCAGCGTGTATTTAGTTTTGTTAATTATTGTCGCTGTGCCGTGAGAAGCGCAGATGCGACGCGAATTCGGCAACGTTCCATCGTTGCGAGAAACCACGACCGTTGTTTGATTAATTTCGTTGGGGGTTTATTGGAAAGAATTTAAGCGAAGAGGTGGCAAGCGATAGCGATCCGTTGCGTTTCAACGTTTACTCTGATATTAAAGATTGCGTTCTAGCGTTTGTAAAGATTCGAGAGACAGAGGGAGATCGACAATTTAAAATGAATCCTCTTTTAAAATCTTTGTTAGGGAGAAGAGTATCTTAATTCAGTTTCTCATACAACGAGTTCAATTCATACACGTTAAAACACTGTTTAGAATTTTTTAGCAAAATACAGTGACCATAGAAACCTATCGATTAAGACAAGACCGACTCCAAAGACATATTCCATATTTCAGAAACAAAAACAAGAAGATGAACTGAATCGGTATGTAGAAGAAAGAGTGAAGATTCGATTAATTCGAACTTTTGAATTCGACACTTTACCCGAAAACTTTTGACAACCACTGTACGGTAGCACGGATCCACGGAGAGGATGGTGTCGAAACCAGAGCGGGAGAATCGAGAAGGACGCGACGATCGGGCTAAAATGTCGAGCAAGGTCGCGTGCTTGTTCGCGGAACCTCGTCCAATTTCGTGTTGGCGATTTTTGTCCGCTTTGTTGCGGATCGTTGCTTCCGAGAAAGGAAGTCCACGGTGTCCCTTGGCGCGTGTAGCGTTGATTAACACACAATGTGACAGCCTCCCGGGGAAAAAGCGCGTGGATCGCGCATGTGTTACCGATTCACTGGCGAACATCCGCAACGACACTTGCACCTGTACGTATACCGCGACATCAGTGTCGGTTACTTTGATCACGATCCACGCTACGTTGATACGTCGCTCGTCGTTGGAAAGTATAATACTCGAGAAAAACGCTGTAAATAATGAAGCTGGTTTTTCTTCGCGCCCGTAAACTGGAAGTTTCCACTTGCGTCGAGGATTTTTTTCTCCAGGATGGTTGTTTTTCATTGCCCGCGGGGACGCTCGCGACACGGTGGCTTTCAACTGGCTGGCTCTTTTTACTTGCCCGTGATAAATGATATCAGGGGGCAGGGGAAAATTAACGAATCAATCGCACGCACGATCGATATTAATTCGGTCTTCGTCTTGGCACGTAACAGACGATTTCTCGCCTAGTACGTCACGCGTCAGAAATCAGAAATTAATCCCAGTGGAGTTTCCGAATTTTTCTAAATTTCGTGCACTCTTCAAACGATCAGAAAGACTGCTTCGCGTTTCAGAGAGAAGTCTCCTTGCAACTTGTAACTTCATAAATTTCTCGACGGCAAAAAGGAAAACATAAGAAGATTAAAAATGGCTCAAGAGACGTAACAGGATTAAATCACAGAGCGTCAAAGATGATAACCCGGCATTACTCTTTCGCGAAAATTGCACGTTCATCGCATCAGAAATGAATTGGAGAATCTGAAATAATAATGTTTGTCTTAACGCACAGCTCGTTCGTTTTCTTGTCTATTCATCGCACGAAAGGAAAAGAAACAAAAAAAATACGAGCGAAACATCTGTGTCAGCGTTATTTATGCGTGACGTAAAAAAAAAAAAAAAAAAAAAAAGAAAAAAAGAAACGAGATTTCCTTGGTCTTGTAGAGAGAATTCTACTCGCTATTCTCATGAATTTTCCTTGATGTCGCGGCGCGAGCAAGATCGTGGTTGAACCGGAGCAATGGATCAAAGCCAGCGCTAATTTTTCACCGCGACAAAGCGTTTTCTAATGACGGCGGATTAGCCTTGGCGATCGGGCAGGATCACGCGATCCTCGCCGGCGAAAAGCCAATGAACGTGCGATCTCGTTCGGTAATTTATTCCGTCGCGGTTGAGCACCTCTGGCCGACAGCTGTTCCAACCACGTAAGATAACCTAACTCGCCCGCTCTCGCGTGCGTGCGTGCGTATTGACGTAGCAGTTTGGATTTTTTGAAGTCGTCAATGCCCAAATGGCCGCCGCCGCCGCCGCCTAGCTCCCTTTGATTGTCTTCTCGGAAGCACACCGAGATTCTTTCTTCCTGTCAGCCGGTTAGCAGATCGGTCACGAATTACCGTGAAACACCGCTCGTTCCTCGCTTCGTCCACGGTTCCTCGAAGCATCCAGCTTCGAAAATAGAGGAAACGGGAATAGCACGATCGAATCGCGACCGCTTGATAAATGGGGTAACGATAAAGCGGAGAATCTTGCGTGAAACTCTTCTTGGGAGAAGCTTTTTCGATTATTAGGGAATTTGAAAGTACCTCGAACAGCGAATAATTTTGTACTTTCGTGCACGACGGTCAGAGCTGAGTCAGACTTCACTCGATCTCTTCTCCTATGTACGAGTTTTTTTAATGAAAATTCCAGTTTTTTAAGGTACTCTCGTAGTCAATAGTTGAATAATTTGAAGAAGTTTTAAGCATTTCTTGTTTGATTCTACAACTGTGTGTTGTTCTCGTTCTCTATCTATATTGAAACCACCTCGAGAATTAAATAATTTATAAAACAGGTTATAAAAGGAGAAAATCTGTCGGCAACAAGGTTTCTAAATCACCAAGAATTCCTCCAGATATGTTCCGAGCGGGAAGAATTTTCGTTGAAACGTTGTTAGTTGTAACTGATTCGTTTAATGAGACAAGTGATGGAACGACGTCTGTTCGTTTAATCCCGCGGTGCACTTTTATTTACTTGTTTTTAATCCGGAGGAACATTTGCCTGTGCAAACTACCTCGAAATAAATAATTGAACGGGATTTTCAAATTCGAGTTTCTACTTTTGTAAATCAAGCAACGTTCGATAAATAGAAAGACTCGAGAACCAAAAAAAAAAAAAAAAAAAAAAATAAAAGAAGAAAAAAGGAAGAAAGGATCGAGGAGAATTTTATTTATCTAGTTGAACGACGAAGTTAACAATAAATAACCCTCGAGAATTATTTTTATTTTATAGATTATAGATACTCGATTCGGTTTATTCTTTGAAATACACATCGTGAACTTGGCGAGAGCGATTTTGTTACGAGTTCAGCCAATTTCCAGGAAAGTTTTCTGCCAACACGCGGCGTTCGAACCTATTCCGCGCGAAATTCCCGTGTTTCCTAGACGCTCGATCGACGTCGAGGATGTGTTTTGCACGGTTTTATCGTATGCTAATGAGCAGGAGTGCACACAGTGACGCAGATGCGGTCGCTATTAATATAATTAGCATAGCCAGCACTCGCGATCGGGATTATGCAATATTTTTTCCTTGGGAACGCGGAGGAAACGCGAACTCGCTGTCTCGTGTGCACGCGAGTTTTATATGGTAATTAGGGAATCGATTGCGAACGCTCGAGCGTGATTGCGATCGCTTGGCGGTCTCGGATCGGCCGCCTTACGCTCGCTCGCTCCGAACGCTAATTAGAATCGAAATCGGAAAATTGACCATCAGAGCTCGCTTCGCTCAAATGTTCCGCGTTTCCCAACCGACCTCTCCCCTTCTCCATTCTACGGAGGAAATGTTCCCTTTCGAGGGACCGGGGATGCTTGCTAATTAATCGTGCGTAGATACGTAATGCAGAAATGATGCATGTAAAGTGACGTGGAAACATCGGTCTTTTTTTTTTTTTCTTTTTATCAAACGTCGAGAGTCGAGAGTGAATTACCAAGTACACGTAGATTTCATTTCGAATCGAGGACGAACGACGTTTATTAAGCATCTGTAATGTAACGTGAGCGTGTCTTGCTTTTAAAAGGATCGCGTTTTCAGAACGATCTCAATCTTTCACACGGTCGCTCGTTGTCAAACATACGTAGATCTGTGAATGCGTCATCGTGTATTTATCGAAATATATATTTTCACGCACAAAAATCTTGGGACGAATGCTACATTTGCTACAAAACTGAACAAAAATTAAACGTAACGAGGACTCTGCGGAAGCTTTTGTTACGTTGACGATCGTACTACAAAATGCAATTAAAAAAAATCTTATCAGCCACGATCGAAAGGAAACAAAACTTCTTATTCTCAAAACTACTTTTACTCAATAAAAGAGTTTTGAGCGGGAGTGTACGGTATTATGATTATGAGAAGCACGACGATCATGTCTCTTTTTTCTTCTTTTTCTTTTTCTTTCTTTTTTTTTTTTTTTTGCATCCACTAATAAGAATGCAAAATGTTTTGAAACTATAATGATAATCAGTTTTTTGCGTTTCTCGTTCTCAATCCACCGTTTAACGAAAATGACGTGAGACTATCAAGGATCAAATACCAAGAGAGCGTTGTTTGAGCGTTTGTCGTTCCGTTTCATCGCGAAATATTCGTACACAGGCCGAGAATAAAATCCCGACAGCTTCCTCTATTTTCGACTCGGGCTTCAGGATCAAGATCACGCTCGAGGTTCTTCCCGGGCAAAAGTTTCAGGCGAGCCACCTTTGAACTTCGCTCTCGCACGTTGCTTGCTATCTCGGCTAAATAAACAAGTTATTCCCTCGGATCTGGCCCCCGGAGGTTTCCCCCTTCCTCCCCCTCCTCTCGCGTCGCCGTTTTTCACACGCTCGGCGTCCGATATTCTTGCGGGCAAACATGCAGGCGTGGCGCGAAACGCGATGAAACGCGAGCGACAATGGTGGCTGTTGCAATTGCCGCGCGATGATAACGTCGAGAGCGGACCATGTCAACGTTCTCTCGTCTCGTTACACGACAGAGAACAGAGCACGACTGGAGAGAGAGAGAGAGAGAGAGAGAGAGTGAGCGAGGAGAGGAGTGTCAAGGAGGAGGGGCGGGACTTTGATTTAACGATTTCTTGCGGTGTGCTCCTTCCACGCGGCGGCTCGTTCCACCGCTACGCGAATCGTCACGGATACTTAAGACTTTGCTCGTAAATCGAGCCCGATCCTCGAGGGAGACCCCGCGACACCTCGTCGAAAACGTATTCTTCTGGAGTTTATGTCCGTGCCGGCAGTAAAATCTTATCCTCGAGAGATAGCGCGGCGTGTTCGCGAGCATCGCGTCGTTCGATATCTGCCGATTTCTTCGTTCCTTCCGGGAGAAATACGCCGATCGTCCACGGCAACTGCCAGTTTCGTACGTAGGATGAACTGTTCGCGGGATGCATCTTCGTCCTCGACGAAGTTGCGCCAAAAGTTGGAGTAGAAGTAAATTGGGAATTTTCTCTTCTCGTGTTCTAGTACACTGTAATTTTTTGAATCGGAGCTGTGTTCTCACGAGGTTCGCGAAATTTTTACAGCGTGAATGTATCCTGCGTTTGTGTCGAAAGCATCGAGAAAACTCTTCTCAAAGAAAACGGTAATCCGTCGTTCACTCCATCCGAAATGCATCTCACGTTTCTCCAAAGTTTCGTCACACGCACGAAGAAAAGGAAGAAAAAAAAAGAAGGAAAAAGAAACGGGGAGAGGAAAAAAAAATTACAAAAATCGATGTAAAGTAAGCATGACCACAGAGAGATCCACTCGAAAGAATAGCCCGTTGCTCGAGACAGCCCGGTGGCCGATTTCCGGCAAACCCCAGGAGGAGTCGGCTCTCGAGGCGCAAACAGCATTTCGTTCTAAGAGAGTCTGAGTCGCTCCTAAGCTTTTCCGCAAGGATTCACCGGGTGGGTAGGCTTGAGTGGCCACCCCTTTTACCGTCGTTCTTTCCCCGCCGGTCTCGCGTGTTTTCCTTCCCTTTTCCCTCTTCGTACTCAGTTTCTCTGTTCGACCAACGTGGAAAGAGCCCTATCTATGCTTCTATCTTCTGTCTGCATTCCTCGGGGTATTACTCGGACGGGCGTACCCACGATTTTCCACGAAGCTTCTTCGCGAAGTCGACGGTTGTTCCTGCACCTATCTCTCTCTCTCTCTCTCTCTCTCTCTCTCTCTTT
>WIUT01001868.1:0-26940 GCA_010645135.1 Tetragonula clypearis
CACACACACACACACACACACACACACACACACACACATTCTCGTTGTCTATTCTCTCCGGTTAGTATATCGTTTCATCTTCTGTGACCTCTAGCGTAAACGTATCAAAAACGTATTTGATTATTGTGTTAACAGACCCACGAAAGTGCAAATAAGTTTTATTATCGTCTCAGAGTCTGCGTCTTTGTATGCGCGCACTCGAATCGAGAGACGGTTCTTGGCTGGGCGATCTTCTTTTCATTCTCATTCCAATTTTTTACCTGTTTCCGAGGAGATCGTGATGTTTCATGATATTTCATGATATTTCAACGATTGTATCTGAATGTTCAAAGATTTATCGTTTATTATCGTTGTTTAAACAAAAAAATTGAACAAATCCAGATTGCGCGAATTCATGCCGAAAAACGACTTAGAACTTATCGTAGATCGTTGTCTCTCTTCCGATTTTACGGAATCACGCCGAACGTCGACTGTTCTATTTCATACGCGGCCATTGAGATCACGTTTGCAATCTCGAAAACCAGTTTGCGTCACGATGCAAAACAGGAATGGAGTTTAGAGAAAATCGAAAGCTTTATTAACGTTCGCATCGGCCGAAAATTTATCTATCGATTGAAGTTTAGAGTCCGAGATTTTACTCGAAGGTTGTCCGCAAGATTCGCTCATTTGTACGTATGCTTGTGATTCGCGATATCAAGTTCGAGGTTAGGAAGAATCGCGAGACGGTCAGTTGGTTTGCGCGAGGGTCACGCCGCATTGATGGGGGAGAGGTTGATTCGTAATCGATATATACTTCTCTAGAGTTACACGTTCGAAATAATAAAGCGATCGGTATATTCGTGACTTGTTACATTATCGAGCTATGAGTTTCTATATTGATCGGTAATGTAAAAGAATTGGCGGATAACGCCGCGCGTCGGTCGTGTGCGTTCACGAACAAGGTGTAACTGGGACACTGCACGAGCAAGGCGAGAAAGATGCTTCTGGCTGTCGGGGAATTGATGGCTGGTGAACGTTTTGTCACTTACCTCGAGGCGGTGGTTACGATAGACGTGAAGATAGGCGGGGTTTCCGGCGGTGGAGAAGAGGAAAGAGGGAAAGAGGAGAGTCACAGGTTGCGGTGGTGAAACGAAAGGACACGAAGGTGGCTTGTGAAAACAGGCCTGGGGAGAGGAAAAGAAGTCTGGCGCGCGCGGCTCCTTACAGCGGCGTGAACCATGCTTTGCCGCGTGCAACTCAAGGTTGAATCGAACTATACGATCAGTGGTGAGAGTCTTCTTGGCTTCCAAGAGCCCCCGAGAATTCCTCCTCCGTGAGCTGACCCGTTATACTGCTACGCCGTTGCCGCAAGAATGCCGCCAAGCCGGCCCCCTCTTGCAGCTCGCGTTATGGCGATCCGATGCGTGTACACGCGCTTCCTCCTTCATTCTTCGTTCGCTTTTCTCTGAAGCTTCTTACTTACTTACTTACTTCGTTCGTTGGTCACTGAGGATCATTTCTTTGCTACCTCCTCACCCAACGTAGTTGGTTTCGTGTTAGACGAAAGGCGATCTCGTTCACCGGAGAGCGAGCTTCAACGATCGTAGGTGGTGCAAGATCTTGGGCGGGGATTACAAAAAGATCACGCTTTGCGTTTCGATCTGTCGTGTGATGTCATCGATCGTTTCACGAGTTTCGTTTCATCTCGTATTCATATGTATTCTTTTTAATAGGAACTTGTCAGAACCAATACCAATCCAAGTTTTCGTGGAAGAATCTGCACGATGAGTAACTGTCACGTCGCGAACTATTTGCCCTGTTTTCGCAAGTCCTTTTAATGACATTCCAACGACAAGAGATGTGACTTGTTTCTGTTTGCGCGTTACGTGCGCGCAGAATACTTTCTCTCGAACTTTCTATCTACGACGTCGTTTAACCAATGCGACGGACCATGGTTAGAAGGGGAGTGTTCGTCTTATACCGCGTGGCGCATGACACGCGTTACTCTATTTTCTATTCGCATCTAATTCCGTCTGTCCGAGAGAGAGCTGGGCAGAGTCGAGTCGAGTCGACTCGGATCTTGACGTTTCGCATTGGACGTGCTACACGAGGTATCTAACTTTGTCGAAAATATCAACGGAAATACCAAGGGACAACGAAAATCATTCATTGCTCTCCGATCTATCGTACATCGGTGTTCAAAGTCTAACAGGGGCGTGATCCTCGTATTTGCTCGTGATACGCACACGGGGCAGATGTCTGGATGAATGGATGAAAGAGGGCAAGGAATACGTACGCAATGATGTCGGGTCGGATAATCTAAATTCAAAAAGTCAGATAGGATTAGCGAGGGTCCGTTGCCGACGTGTTGCAATTGGCGTTGTTGGTTTTCGCTCCGATCCAGAAGACGACACCCACATGCCATTGCTTCCATTACCATATACGAAGATCCCGATGGTCTTGGGTTTCCCCGGGTGGCACCCGTGTCTCTCAGTCACCAACCGCCTCGTGGACCGTCAGTTTGGTAGATGCTCGTTGGTTCGTTGGTTCGTTGGTACACTCGCTTACAGCCCACAGTCGGTTGTTGGTTCGTTAGTACAATCGCTGATTCGCTCGCGTGCTTGATCGTTGCCACCGTGTTCGCTTCTATCCCTGCCAATTCCGACGCCTTTCGTTTTCTTTTATCTCTCGTTTCCTTTAGTTTCATTTGGTTATCGATCTGGATTCACTCTGTACGAGGAGCGTTTTAACATCCTATACTTGGTCTAGTGACGCGTACACTCGCTAATAGAATCGTTGGATTTAATTGGTCGCGCGAAAGTCAAGCGGGAGAGCAACGAAAATTACCTCGGTCTCCTCTTCTTTTTATCGTGTCTGTGCGGATATAGTCGGGGAGTCTCTTTCGCTCTCTCGAGGGGAACGATAAAGTAAGGGTGCACGAAAGACCGATTGCCGGCGTCTTGTGGTGTTCCGTCGAGCCACTTTGGCCGAGAAACGTTGAGTGGTTACGTCTGCGACGTGCCGTGATAAATTCGGTCGTTGATTCGTTAAGCTTCGTTCGCGTCTAGAGACCAGGCGAACGGCCGAACGGACAAACGGGGAACGAAATTAGCCGTTCTTCTCGTTGTCCGCATTGTCTGTGTCGCCGATGTGCCCTCCAGTTCCTTCCTATTCGATCGCATCGTGTTTATGTTCGTTCGTCCTGCTTGTCTGACTATGTAATCGTCGTTCCGACCTTTATACCACCATTTCTCTTCTTTCAACAGTGCAACGCTGCGACCAGTGTCGAAAAATTAATCGATTCGAAAACGAACGGAAACCGAAAGGAGTACGCGGTAAACAGCAACAGGGAAGGAAAGTGAATATAATTAAGGACGAAACTAGGTCTTCCGACGACTCCAAGTGCCATATACATACATACATGTGTATATAATTAAACCTTCCATTAAGATAAGTCTACCTTAGTAAGTGTTTCCATACGAAACGTTTTTAAAGTGTTCCACGGTCGTTTCCAAGCCATGCGTATGAAGTACAAGCACGAAGCTTCTGCGAAAGGAAACTGTCAATCGTTGAGAAAGAATTGTATTTACTTGGACACAGTGTCAGAAACGAAGAACCACAAAACGACAGTGTGCCGAATGTTGAAAAGAAGATAACCTAGTGAAAAGAAGAAAAACGGGCGCGAAATAAAGGTTGTTACGTTATAATCTAGGAAAGGAAGAAGGAAAGAGCAAAAGCCCGATGATCGGGGATAACGTCGTTTCGTTGTTTACTGGTTTCGAAAGAACCTGCGAAAATTTATAGCAAGCTTAACTGGTTTTAACGAGATGTCTACTCAGGCTTATTACAAGGAGAGACTCGGTTTCGATCCGGCCGATACCGTGGCGGAACACCATCGTGAGCAGAGATCGCAGCACGGATACGAGGAGTCTCTTTCCAAGTTCAAAGGTCAGAACGAAAATGGATTTTCGTGGATGATGGAAGGACGGGAAAATTGGCGGGTTGAAGGGGCCGCAGAACATCGTTCCGGCAGCACTCAGGCTTTCTGGGGTTGCTGGGCGATGTTCATCGAGGCGCACGGTAGGTGAAGAGTTGGCATGCCGATGCTGGATCCCGTCCAATACCTTGCCCCTGACCCTTCTCATCCTGCCAAAGAAACTTCTTTTTCAATTGTTTCGAACACACGTTTTTATTTGTTTTTTCTTTTATTATTATTAGTATTTTATATTTTTTTTTTAATTTAATCGAATTTGCTTTGGCTTCTCCGTTGGCCTTTGTCGCCCGAGAATCGAGACAAATCGGCGCGAAAGACATAGCTGGCACTACGCGAGATTCTCCGTGTTCTAATCCCTCGAGTATTCTCTCTTGGTCAAAATGGGAATTTCGTTTGCTAGAAGCGGAGAAATCGAGGGAAAGGGATGACCGGAGAATTACATTCATCGCGTAAACTAGAGTGCGTTGAGATCGGTTTGAGAGTATGCCGCGAACGGAAGTATCTTTTTTCAGGTCATTTACCTTTTGCCGTTTGACCCGAATGTTTCGCGGAAGTAGCTTCGGAAATAGCCGGGGCAAAATAATTCGCGCCTCGTGACGAGCTCCGATCTAAAGACTCGAATATCCGATACGGGAAAATTCTTAATCGTACGAAATTCTTGCGATTTTCCTATACGTACGATGCAAACACGTGTTTGTGGATTTTGGAATTTTTTTGATTTTCTTTTTTTTTTTTTTTTTTCTTTTCTTGTCTACTTAACATTGACTAACTATTTTGAAGTGTCTTTGTGTGCCTAATATCGCGCCGATTTTTTGTTACCGAATCGACGACTTATGGTAGACGATAGTCTCTTTAATGTTTCGACTGTGTAGATTCATCTATACTAGACTCCGCTTTTACAAACGGGTTACGCGCGGCTTCTTTTGTCTTTGCACAAGCACGTAGATAGTGTCTCACTTACAAAACGAATTTACTGAAATGATTCGACGGTCATCTCGCACGGTGATACGCAACCATTTTAATCAGATGATTCGCTTTTATCGGGATAATTCTTTTCATACGTACGCAAGTAGTACGTGCCACATTCGTAGAAATGCGAGCACGTACTTTCTTGGATCATCGTCGCGAAAAAATTCCTTTTCGCAATTCCTTTTCCATCGTTCCACAAAAAGCTCATATCCAGGGACGATCATCCAGCAATCGTTCCCGTTGTCACATGCTCCGAAATCCCATATGTGTGGCCGTAGAGACGGGCATCCTCGTTGTCCCAATTTATCTCCAATTGTGCTTCGGTATGCCACTCTTCCGAAACGTAGCTTTCGATTACGTGGAAATATATATTTTCTTTTTTTCTTTTTCAAGGCATACTCGGCTCTACGACGAACTTCGATCGAGCCGATTGCGAGTTAATGCCTTGTCACGTCAGTTAAAAAACAATTCTTTTTATTTTTAACGATTACGTACTAATCGATCGAATCTTTTATCTGTTTTTTTAATCACGTATCGAATGACGTCCTTTGATATTTCGTGAACGCGTTACGGATAAGCTGATTCGTACCGCAAACTTAATTACTATTACGCGGACTCTCCATAAAAGCGCCATTGAAAAACCGTATAAATAGGTTTGTCTATTTCATAATGTTGTTACCATGGAAAGTTCATCGAGACCGTTGTTTATAATTCGTTAGGAAGTTTAGCAATAGTTCGAGGATCTGAAACTCGACTTCAAGATCAGTTTCAATCATCTTCAGTCTGCGACTCTGCCTGGTTTCTTAATGAAAGCTTACAGCTTGGTAGAATCGGATAATCGGTCTTGATTAATTGCTACTGCATAGCCAGAATAGAAGCCTCCTACTTGATTAATTTCGCAATCGAGTCATGTCGTCGAACTTGCGTCTATCTTATATACGTAATGATGACGGTTCGAGTATCGGCGCACATTATTCCATCAACGGATGTCGTAAGATTACTAGATTGAATTATATGAAATGTAGTACAACGGGGGTAAATATTTCTTTATTATCAACGTTCAGATATTTAGGACACAGATTAGGAGGATATGGGCAGAATGCAATGGGCAATTACAGAGCCTTCTAATAATTTGATAAAGTTTTAATACATGTTCGCTTATTTGCCTGCGCGATCGGCTGCTCTTTTCTCTAATGATTGCCTATATATCAACACCTATCTACCTACCTACTTACTTACCTATCTCAAATCACCTACCTGTCCGTCTGCCTGTCCGTCTATCTGCTGTTGCTTTGACTGCTTGTTGCCTTGATGCCTGCCGATGTTTGCTCGCGTAGGCGATCGCTAGCGACTTGCGTGTCGCTGATAAGAACGAAATTGACGATTCAATGAAATTTCGACGTAGGAAATTGATGATAATCGCACATATATGTGATGATAGTACGATAATGTTGGTCTTTCATCCTCGCGATTGACGTCCCTAACAAATTGATCCTTTTTCTGATTACAGACGAACGAGACGCGATCCAAAAGAAAACATTTACCAAATGGGTGAACAAGCATCTGAAAAAGGTAAGCCTTTCGAATCGTAGAGAACATTTCACGTTTTAAACGTTATAAACGGACAGTCGATGGGCGTTTACTTAAATTGGTCTTCCGTTCGATGACAAACGTTCGAGTAATGAATTCGGATCGATCTACTTATATGACGGTACATATATGTATTCTACCGATTACAATCTAATCCTTCGTACAAAAAAGAATTTCAAAAGCATTCCGCGAATTACAAGGGGCGAAGGGTGTTGCTCGAACGGCAGTTGTGGCCCTTCCTTCAAAATATCGAACGATACCTAATTTTAGAGCGACCTTAGCAGGAGGCCACGGCTGTTGGTGTCGAGACGAGAGAGTATACCTATCAAAACACCTGATAGGTGAGCATACGAGAGCAGCGACGCGCAACGCTGGAACAACCAGCTGTTTCGTAACCACATACGTAAACGATAGGGGACCTTCTCAGTCCCCCCAGTACGCATATGTGTATGGATATGGCGTGTACGTGCGCGCACGCGCGTACGTATATGCGTGTGTATGTATGTTCCTGCACCCGTCTCTTTTCCCATGTAGGACGTATGCGTGGGTCGATCGTAATCCCTTCCAGGAGGGTATTTCACGCGCTACTATAGAAGGCAACGTATTGAGGAAACCGAGTGGGTGAAATTGAGAAAATCATTTCGGTTTATATAGTCTTGACGCACTTTCGTTTTAATTCGCTTTCCCGCGCCCATTTTAAATCAGGTTCCTTTTTGGTCAATATTAATCAACTGCGAGTCAGTAGATTGCTCATCTTCTCTAACGTAAACCTGATTTTTCGATAAAGGAATGTTTCTCTCTCTTCGTATCTTTTTTTTTTCTTGTAAGATTTTTTTGAAGATTGATTAATGAGATTCGAATGATCGTGCTACCGTCGTTAATGCGTTAGATAGAACAACATCGTCACTGTTCTGCGCCGTATGCATTCTCGAACACGTGACAGAAAAAAAAAACGATGCCGTCGGCGATGCCAGCGCCTATTCCAATGCCGATCGCTGGTTATTGATGCCGACGATAATCGCTAGCACGGCTAGTGTCGCGATTCTGACGATGAGACAAAACTAAGGATGTAGACACGCTAATGATCCCGACGACTACAGTGACTGCAACCGACGTCGACGACGATGGCCACGATACCGACGACGACATGCGACGCGACCGCGAACAATTCTTGTAACTCGAGACACGCTAGCCTTGATCTCACGTGACTCTCGTCTTCGTTTCATCCTTCCTTCGGTGGTAGCGTCGTTAATCGACGATGCTTCTTCTATTTTTGAAAAATAATAAAAAAAAAAAAGAGAGAAGCAAATGCGATCGTAGACGATCGATCGTTTCGTTCGAGATAGAAAGCGTGTAAAAGAGAAGAGTGCACCGAAGAGTCAATGATAAATCAAGCAGCGATACATTCCTTGCATTGCTTTCTTGTTACGTTGGCCGCGTATGCAAAGTCTCAGGAGTCAAGGAGAAAGGAGCAGAGAGGCAAGGTTGAAGCGGTTCGTATTCGTAAGCGGCCAGTATAACTCGATTGGTATTTCGAGGGTTATCGAGCCTTGTTTTCTTTCTATGTTAGTTAGCTCTTCGACCCCGGCTCGTTTCGTAACCGAGCGGTGACGAAGACCGGTGCCTATTGACGCGCGGTATTACTCACCCTTCTCTTTAACTGATCCTTGTTTCATTACTTGTACATGCATGCATTTCCGAACGAACTACGTTGCTCCACGAATAGACGATTTGAAAACGATCGGTTGGCGCGCGAATCGAAATTTCTTTTACGAGGAAAGCAGTAAAAAAGACATAAATACACAGGGATGCGGCATTAATCGTTAATTATATCGATTCAGTTCAAACCGACCGACTTCGATTTCGACTTCGACTTTAGTAATGGATTTCTGGGTAATACGGCGAACGGTACTGCGTGTTTGCGCGTCGCTCGATACTGGTTCTCTTGGCTACCTACCTTCTCGATTCCGTGCGCCCACCTTTCCTCTTGTAACTCTGACCTTATTCGGAAACGTTCTCCTGCGAACGACGTTCCCGATTTACCACCTCTTGTTCGGTAAGTAGGTGGGCAGGTAGGCAGTTAGGTACGCAGGTAGGCAAGCACGGTTCAGTCAGTCAGTCAGTCAGTCAGTTAGTTAGGCAGCCAGCCAGTTGTCAGAGACAGTGGTCTCACAGTGGTGACGATAACAGAAAGAAAAAGAAAAAGTATCTGGCTATCACCGCTCAAAAGTGAGTGCATGCTTGGCTATGACATACCGTTGCTGTTGCGTAATGTTTGCGCCAGGAAATGGTCCGTTGAAGTAACTTCTGCGTCCATGAATTCCGATCTGTTGAGTAATAAAGACATCCTGTGTCCCTCCCTGATTCTTGAAGCGAAATTAAAAAGATCATCTTTCCAAGAAGTAAGCATCAACAATGTTACGAAGAAACGTTCGAGATAAAACGTACCCAGTACTTTCCTTTTACGATGGCATCGCGAACGTTTTTCAAATGTTCATTTCGCTTGGTTGATTATACGCCCGTCGACTGTACGCATTATTACCGTTCCCATGATTTCGATCCGCGATGATCGATCGTTGTCCCGGGTGGTGCATGTTGCAAAAAACCATGACGATTCGATCACTACTTCTGCTCATCTGTTTTTACTTTCGTTTTACTCTCGCCCAAGAATAGTTGAAAGCTCGTCATTTGTGCGCTGCGTGACGTCCATTTCAGATCTGCCCACACTCCGCCCATGACAACGCATTGATTGTTCTATGCAGATTTCTGCGATTACATAAGAGTCCATTGTTCGATGAAAATTGATAATAATAATTCTTTACTTTCGATCTTTTCACGCTTGCTCGTAGCATTGGAAATACGTGAAGGTACGAGTATATTGCATATCCAGCGAACGATCGGCTGGAACGAGTGGTTCGCGTTTTCTTTTAGATAATGGGATGATCATTAAATGCGTGTCAATAGTACTGAGATGTAAACATATGTTTGTTCAAATTGGACTTTTCTCCTTTTAGTTTAGTATTTAAAAATAGTTATCATTCGGTTACATAGATATGGATGTTAAGTATGATTTTTCAATTCTTGCGCGAATTAAAAAAGAGACGCTCGAAGATTTTTCTTCCGCGGTGCGGAAGATTTTCACGATGTGCTGGATGGCAGATTCGAAACAAATGATTTCAGATTCATCACGCGTAAACTGTTAGGAAGAATATGCTGGCGTTGCAAATTTAAAATCTGCCGTGCTTACAGTTACGTAGTAGAAAAAGCGCTGGCACTTCGAGCCTTTGTTTTAACGCGTCACAGTTCATGGAAACAAGGCTCGCATTCCAAGTTCGCTCATTGAACGTTGACATGCAATTAAAGATTACCAAACGTAAGTCCTCACCTTGTAAATTCTCAAAAGGGAAGTCACCCCTGTCGCTTTTGTATTCTCGCATGCCACTGAGCTTTCGTCCGATCAAGGACCACTCGTCCGAGCGACTGACAGTAGTGGTAGATACGAGCGAATCATAAACGAATTGATAGAAAGAACAACGATGTATCACGGTGACGCGTAACAATCTGCCTCTACTTTCGGTCGCGCTGAACATATTTGAAATCAAACGCATAACTCGTGGCGTGCTTCTTTTTCAATCGATGTTTTTTTCAGACTTACACGTGCCTACACGTGTGCGTCCTTGTGAACAACCAACCATGCTGTTCTCCCACTGTAAGTTCACGGCAGGCGTTGCTAACGAACATTGCCAATGTTAGAAAGAATTTGTCGCATGCTTGAAGAGAAAAATGACGTCCCGTTTTGTGAATTGTGAATTGTGTGTGATCCCAGTAAATTAAGCGTTATCTCAAGTAACGTCCTGATTTGATTTCTCTCTGTTTCCATTTATCGCTCATAGAAACTCTGTAACTATCGATGAACGCGTTCACTGCGAAACCATCGGTATCGACGTGTAAAAGCAATTATCGACAATTAAACCATTTTCGCGCGACTACGATACAATGCCAGAGATTTGCGTTTATCGCGGTCGGCATTTAAACTTCAACCACGAGTTTGAGGGCCACGATTGCTGTGTTTGCACATGACGCACTGCAGCCGTGTAACATTATACATTTATTCTCATAAGACACGCGAGACTATCTCTGAGATTTTCGCTTCATCGAAAAATCCGTTTTCTTTTCTTACTCTTTTACTCATTACGTGCGTTATGCGTGTTTGCACGTTTATGTTCATAGAATTTGTTCATATTTTGTGTTTATTCACTGTTCACTGTTCAATGTCTTCCCATCTGTGTGCATCAGATATCTTTTTTCTTTTCGATTGAGTTTACTCCATTTCCTTTTCTCATCCTTTTCTCATTCAGTTCGTTCGATGGCTTGTCTCTATTTTCAGTTATGAATTTTCGGGAGACACTTGAACAAGAAAGCTATTTATCAGTGTTTTGATGCGTGAAATTATTGTTGCAGGCCAGCAGGCATGTCGGAGATTTGTTCGAAGACCTGCGGGACGGGCACAACCTCATCTCCTTGCTGGAAGTTCTCTCGGGCGAGCATCTCGTAAGTATTCTAAAATTTTTTCTTTTCACAATGTTCTTTTAACGCGACGCAAATACGATTGACACTAGTCCACACTCGACCTTCGGTTGACAGGATGAAGTGATCGTTACGTAAATATCAGGGCGGAATTAATTTTCCCCTGATTACAAGGTTGATGATCTGTATCTTCTAACTGTATCTTTAAACAGGCCATCATATTTTTCAAAGAATAGATAACATTGGATAAATTTTCAAACGCGAGCTTAACGTTAGATAACATTATCCGTATCTTGTCAGTCGAGAGTTAACCGTGATTGTATGGATTTGATATATGATTGATCTATTGTATCACTTTTCAGCCGCGAGAGAGAGGACGAATGCGTTTCCACATGCTGCAGAACGTACAAATGGCCCTTGATTTTTTGCGTTATAAGAAAATCAAGCTCGTTAATATCCGTGCCGAAGACATCGTGGATGGAAATCCAAAGTTAACTCTTGGTTTGATATGGACCATCATACTTCATTTCCAGGTGAGTGGATGCTCGTGTCTCCTTGAAATTATCAATGACGTATATATCACCACATAAAAAATTTAGTGGGCTAAGAAAATAGCGCCTGGAAGAAAAGAACGATAGCACCTGGTTCGCCCTTTCGAATCGCGATTATTGACGAAACAACGATCATTTTTTGCACTGAAGTTTGAAGTTTCCGTTTTCAAATAAGGGAAACGTTTTCTCGTAAGAATTGCAGAACAGATATACCGATCGAAAGTTTCGTTTCTAAAAAAACTGGCGTTCGCGAGGGGAAAACGGTTGACTAGGAGAATCATCGCGCAGGAATGCTCGACCACTCTCGTTTTTCTCGCGATTCTCGTTCCGATCGAAAGCGAGTCGAGAACGGAGGAAGAAGCGCAAAGAAAGAGGCGAGAGGGCCGTTCCAGGCGACGTTTGGCGCCGTAGAGTGTGGCACGCTATGCCATGTCATGCCACGCCAGCCACGCCGCGCCGCACCACTGTGTACGTCACAGAAAGGAACGGAACGGGAACGCGTGATGGTCGAGTCAATCGAAGAGGAAAGCCGGCGCCGTTTCAAAAGAGTAAACCGATGCCGGATGTCGGATCGTTTGCGGGCGCAAAAAATCTCGAACGCGAGACATCTATCGCGGCTCGAGTAACCATGTTACGCGATCGCACAAAGGAAGACAGTGTTCGTTTTCGTGGCGATGTAACGAAACACATGTTCATTCGTTATCTTGTGTGCTCTCGAATTGGCGCGTTTGCACTTTGCGAGAAGCGAGAAGTAGCCGCGAGGGGAACGAGAGAGAAAGAGAGAAAGAGAGAAAGAGAAAGGGAGAGATTAGAGATTTAAGTTTATTTCCTCCTTTATATTTACATATTAACTATTAGTTCCCCCTGATCAACATCTATATCTAATAGTGTGCTTTTTATTCTGTTTCGCGCCGCAGAGCTGGCGACGCAAGGTAAGTTCCCTATAATTTTTATGCCGTAGTCGGTTCCCGTTTTCCCGAGGAAAAAAAAAGGAATTGGATTCATTCGATTCGTTCGAAATGATATCGCTATAGTTACACTGCGATCAAGGATCTATTTAGTAGCCAGTGTCGGGGCACGATCTCTTATCGACTGCGTGAACCGATCGAAAAGTCTAGATGGCGCTCGCAGGTAGTCTTGGTTCGTACAAGCATCGTTGTACGCACAGCTCTCGACGATCCAGCCAAAGATACATATTTCCTTCAACTCTAAACGATCCGAGAGTCGTGTTATTTTCTTGTAGCAGCTGGTCGATGATTATCGTTCCGCTCGCGACAGACCTGTCCGTTTATGGTTATTTCACGCGTACATCGAGTCAACAAGCCGGAAGGCTGATCACCGGTCGAAAGCACGATCATCGCATGGTATTGTGAAACGTGGGAGGTGAGCAGTAGTCGCGTATTGTAACGTCTTGACGCGTCTCTCGTAGTCTCTTCTGACGGCGAGTCGCCCACCTTGTAATTATGATAATCGGAATCGGACGATCGAGCACCGAATACAAAAAAGCGAATGACGCCACCGGCCAAGGTCAGCCTGTGAGCGACCGTGCCTTTTTAGTGCATTACATGCATCTTCGCAGCTTTTGCGCCTTCGCAAAATTTACATCTCTTTGCATATCTTGTCTGACATTGTGCGAGAATTCTCTTGAAAAGGATATTAACTTTATTTGACATATTCTCGTAAATAATCGGTTCTAGAATCAGTCTGATTCTAAAATTTCTGGGAAACAAGTAAGTCGAGTTCCAGAAGACGGAAAGTTAGCAATCACGGAAATCAAGAATTGCGAGAGTCGCCGAGGATCTCGTAACGATCGGTTCACGCGGCCAGTATTATTGTAATGGAAACGAATGCTCGAATGCCGGGCGGTTGCAAGCGCGATGATGTCACGTCCGGTCTCGAACGAACCGCGCGCCTCGAGTCTCTCTCGGCCGTTTTCCGTTCCTTCTTTTTCTCTCGTTCGCGTTCACAATGCTCAGGGATGCGACGCCGCATCCTATTTTCCATTTGTTTCAACTCGATTTCGCTTATTTCGACATTGTTTTCCGCTTCCTCGTAATTCGTGCGCCTCGTTTCTCGCATTCTTCGCCTCTCCGTGCCCTCCAGACGGAGCTGGCGCGTGATTACTATTAATTAAAAATTGAGAGTCGCGTAACGAATTAGGTAAGTTAAGCGATATAACGTAAGCAAATGTCGGTACACCGAGGTTGGTTTCCAAGGCGGCGCTTACGGAGCGTTATTGTGCCACGATGAGTCGTAAAGATCTCTGGAAAAGGAAAAGGAGGAAGGACACGATGCGCGACGAACGGCAAACGAAGCGTCGCATCGCGGCGAAGTGGGGCGCCCGGTGTGTTCTCGATGCGTTTCGCCTCGTTGCAACAGCATGCTCCCCGATGACGCGGCGCGATATAGTGTGGGGCGCATGCGCGATCTTGCACCGGTTATGCACAAATAATGTCCGTATGACCACGACGAGGACGTCCGCGAGGACACGCAGGGATTTTAGGGGGGGGGGCGGCGAGGGGCGTCGCGGCAACACAGGAAAATAGACGAGTGAGTCGGGGTGGGCAAAACAGAATGGAGAACAGGCTGTAATATGACAATATGTAGTATGAGCAGTCATCGACGAAAGTAGACAGAAAGGAAGAAAGAGAGAAAGGAGAGAAAGGAGAGAGAGAGAGAGAGAGAGAGAGAGAATCATAGAGGGAGCGAATGAGAGAGAAAAAGAGAGTGGGGACTGAAGAAGGGGAATGTCGGAGGCGTCTCTCACCTGTGCGCATTTCGTTGGCCTACTCTCGCGACAGCAGCCGGATACAACGCCGCACGCTGTCGGTCGTTCGTTCGTTCGTTCGGTGTACCTCTTATTGTTTTTATTGCAACTACCGTTGGGTGTCAAATACATATCTTTGGAACGTGGTGGCGCAACGACGGGCTATGGTACATGTTCATCGAAGACTCAAATGGGAGACACGTGTCGTGGTTGAGGACGCGCGACGATCCGCGTCGTGAAACCTTACCGGTGAAACGCGTGCGAGCGAACGGGCAAACGGGCAAACGAGCGAACGAGCGCGCAAAGAAGCACGAAAGGGGATCTCGAGGTGGGGATCGGTCTCGATGAGCTACCTGTAGTGTGCGGCAGTTGGTTTGCGATACGCGCGGTGTTGGCCGTATCTGTCGTCGAGTGTTTCCCCCCCGATAACGACTAATTCTTCGAGCGTTATCATTCCCTTTCCTGTTGTTACCTTCCCCTTCCTCTTCTCTCTTGAGGATCTCTTTGCCATTATCCCCACCGTCAAGGTATCGTATTTTATTTGTCCTGATCTACATTGACATTGTCTTTTGGTCCAGTGAACACAATTCCCCGCTCGAGGCGTTCCTTCAAAAGTAGGCGCGATCGCTCGTTCCTCCCATTTCAAGAAGAGTCGGTGTTAAAAACAAATCGCAACTCAGTGCAGCTAGTCGGTGCGTTCTGAAACCGCGATCGGGAATCGGCTTGTTCCGTTCGAATCGCATACATATCTATCAATCACTTCTTTTCGAATGGGCCATCGAAGATAAGTATCACCGCGTGTTCGCGAGTCGATAACTTATTTTGGAGTCGTGTCGGACATCTAACTTGGACTAACGGTGATAGACGCACGGTCGATTCTCGATAATCGGCTTTCGCAGACGGCAGCGCACGCTCTAAGCTTGGAGAGACCGCTCCGGATAAGGCTACGAATGAGTAGCCGTACGTAGCGTTGCCTCTTTTCTTGGAGGTTGATGTTAGTTTCTTCGAGTAAGTCGGTCCTTTCGACAGTGGTCAGAAGAGACACGAGAGAACCGCGCCGATAAACGATGTCGATATATCGGTTTAGCAAGGGTGGTAGGCTGTTCGTGCAAGGTACCAGAGAAGATGATGCTCGCGAGAATGTCGCCTCGCCTGTTTCGACCACCGTGACGCCCGTCAACGATGACTTGAGAGCGATTTATACCAAGAGAAGACTCTCGACCGAGGTTCTAGGTAGGGAACTCCGATAAAAATCGGCAAGATCGTCGAGTAACAAACTCACCACGAGTTTCGAGGCTCGAATCCTTCGATAAATTATTGCTTCGTTGACCGATCGCGATCGACTCGTTTAAGAGTGTACAAGTCGCGGCACGATCAACTTCGATAGTGCTAAGTTGGAACGTAGCCAAGCTCGGAGTCGATCGTGACGCGATTTCAAATTAATCGGCTGATCACGAGCAGGACGACGCCTTTGAAACTCGTTTAAACATTGCCGGTTAAGTCGGAACATCGTTGGAATATTTTCAAGCGAGGTTCAGTGTATTTGTGTAGCGATACTGATAACGCTACACGATTTAGGATCCTCGATCGAGTCAACGAAAACGTCGAGGCGTGGCGAGAATGGCACAAAACGTATTGTGACCCGCATCGTTCGTAAAACAACCACTTTAACACGGGGCGAAGAAAGATGCATGGCCGAGGATCTGACGAAACGTGCTACTTCGGGCTACTTGCAGGACACTGCTGCTTCCTCCTCCTCCTTTTCTTTGAGTCGTCAAGCCTCACCAAAATCGAAAACCGTCCGGGTAAGCGTAATCTTGGCAATTTTGTTTCGCGATCGCGACTCAAAATTCCTCGCTCTATTCTCGCGTTTTTGTGAAAACTCACAAAGAGACATGCGTTGCAAGGACAGGGTGGTCTTCGACGTTTGTCTTTAGGTCCGTGCTTCTTTTCATTCTTGGTGGGAATAGGCTGTAGTAGAAAAGCAGGACGAATATTTTCGGAACCAATTGAATCGTGCGATTGAACATCGAAGGGCGAACCAAGCGGAAACGACATCGAGGTCGATGCACGACACCAGAATTAGATCTAAATGAAAACAAACCTGATATACCCGAGGATGTATAAGGATTGTTTGTTGATGAACTTCTTCTTCTTCTTCTTCTCTAGATATCGGATATTGTAGTCGGTCAGGAATCAAACGTGACTGCCCGCGAAGCTCTTCTGAGATGGGCCAGACGATCGACGGCACGTTATCCTGGAGTACGCGTCACGGACTTCACTGGATCGTGGAGAGATGGGCTAGCTTTCAGTGCATTAATCCATCGAAATAGACCAGATTTGGTCGATTGGAAAGGGGCTCGTACCAGTCAACCACGAGAACGGCTCGATCGGGTCTTCTACGTCGCGGAGCGCGAGTATGGCGTTACGAGGCTTCTCGATCCTGAAGGTAAAGATTTGCGTAAAAGTTGCTAAATCGTTAAACAAATTTTTCCTTTTTGCAAGTTTCTTTCTTCTTACCACTAATTCTACGAGTTTTTCCTTTTTTCCCCCTTTTTTTTTTTCTCCTGTTTTTTTTTTTTTTTTTTTTTTTTTTTTCTACACTCGAGAATACTAGAGATCGTCACTGAAGTCTGCCATCGTTTCCGGTTGCTACGCTCGGACCGTGACGTTCTCTTCCACCCTCTGCGTTTTCTTTTTGCACGATAAGATGTTGAGCGATTCTTTTTGGAGCGAAGAGCGGGAAAAATGACTTGTTTTAGATAATTCGCTTGATATTCGAGCGTAATAGTTTTTGTATTTTATGTTGCAGACGTAGATACTCCTGAACCGGACGAGAAGTCCTTGATAACGTACATCTCTTCGCTCTACGATGTGTTCCCTGAGCCACCAACGATTCATCCTTTATACGACGCTGAGGACCAGAGACGTTCGGAGGAATATAGAGAGTTAGCTAGTTCCCTTCACATGTGGATTCGCGAGAAGATGTGTTTGATGCAAGAACGTGTCTTCCCCCCAACTTTAATAGAGATGAAGAATTTGGCGGCCGGAAGTACGAAATTCAAAAATGAGGAAGTGCCGCCTCGATACAGAGACAAGCAACGACTTTCTTACATCTTCAGAGATCTTCAAAAGTATTTCGAAGCAGTTGGTGAAGTGGATATCGAGCCTGAATTACATATCGAAGTGATTGAAAAAAATTGGAATCGATTGATGATGCTGCACCAGGAAAGGGAACAAGCGATAATCGACGAAATCAAACGGTAAGATTTATCCGTATCTAAGTAACGAGATTCGATTCGATTCGATTCGATTCGATTCGATTCGATTCGCATTAAACTGGAGCTTGTATCTGCATTTAAGACTCGAACGACTGCAACGATTAGCAGAGAAAGTGCACAGAGAGATGAAGGCGACCGACAATCGACTGGAGGAGCTCGAAAGACGAGTAGAAGACGAAGCCAGGCGTCTCGATCGACTTCATCCTTTGGAAGCGAAACATGCGGTGGATCTTTTGGAGCAGGACATTCGTAATACCGAGGTCCAGATTCAAAATATCTTCACGGACGTACACACACTTACCGAGGGACGATACAGTCAGGCAGCCGAACTTCACAAGAGGTATTTTCAACTTACCTTTTTCCTATTTATTCGTCTCCAGGAAAATTAAAGTTTTATCTGTATTACAGAGTTCAGAAACTACATCAAAGATGGGTCGCTTTGCGATCTCTTCTTCACAAACGTTTGGTACAGCCGTTGTCGGCCGTATCTTTTCCGGTAGAAGAACGTGTCGTCACGAAACACCGTACTACCGTCCATGAAACCCGATTGGTTGACACTAATCCACATTTTCGTGCGTTGCACGACTGCATCGACTGGTGTAAAGCAAAAATCAAACAACTGCAGGATGCGGATTACGGTTCCGATCTACCTAGTGTACAAAATGAACTGGATGTTCATCAAAGAGAACACAAGAACATCGAGCAGTTCCAACCAAAAGTGGATAGATGCGTACAGGCTAAGAGCAATTTCCATGGCGAAGAATTGACGTTATACAGCCAACATCTAACTGTTCTTCAAAAACTTCACACTGAATTATTAGCGGCATCGAATAAGAGACTTTCCGATTTAGACACGCTACACGATTTTATACAATCTGCAACTGGTGAACTGGTTTGGTTAAGTTCTAAGGAAGAGACGGAGGTGACGCGCGATTGGAGCGATAAAAATTTGAATGTGCAGAGTATCGAGCAGTATTACGAGGTAATCAATGTACTAATGCCTATTTTGTACGATCTTTTACTAGTTTGGTCATTAAATTTAATATAGAAATTAATATCAGTTTTTCTTCTGCAAGCGTACGTTTGGATCTGGTATAGAGGTAACAAAGAACATAATTTGAAACGATTATGGTACATGAGAAACTGCATGATGGACGAATTTACAAATATTTATATGCATCGAAAGACACCATAAATCTAATGATGCATCTATTGATTTATAATGTATAATTATTATCTTTTCAGTCCCTTATGAGCGATCTGGAAAAGCGTGAAATCCAATTCTCTGCTGTGCAAGATCGAGGCGAAGCTCTGGTTCTTCAACATCATCCCGCTGCAAAAACCATCGAGGCTTACATGTCTGCTATGCAGAGTCAATGGGCCTGGCTTCTCCAATTAACTCTTTGCCTAGAAGTTCATCTGAAACATGCAGCTCAGAGTCAGCAGTTCTTCCGAGATGTTCAACAAGCGGAACAATGGATCTCGAAAAGAGACGAGTCGCTCAATACCATTTATTCTCAGTCAGAATTCTCTTTGGACGAGGGTGAACGTTTATTAAAAGGTATGCAAGAATTACGTGAAGAATTGAATAATTACGGCGATCACGTGCAAAAGCTGGTTGATCAGGCGAAAGACGTGGTTCCTATGAAGCAACGTCGACAACCCGTAACTCGACCTATGCAGGTCACTTGTGTCTGCAGTTACAAACAAGTAAACGTAAGTAGAACGACTATTTATACGTTGCATTAGTCGTTTGGTAGTCTGTCGATCATCTATTACCTTGACGTACAAATTGCTTTCAGATGTCCATCGAAAAGGGTGAACAGTGCACGTTATACGACAACTCTGGCAGAATAAAATGGCGTGTGAAAAATCAAGAAGGTATCGAGTCCCCTGTTCCAGGCGTTTGCTTTGCTCTTCAGCCACCGGACAAGGACGCTATTGATGCAGCGGAGAGATTACGGCGACAATATGATCGAAGTGTAGGATTGTGGCAACGGAAACAACTTCGATTACGACAGAACATGATTTTCGCAACCATCAAAGTGGTTAAAGGCTGGGATCTACCGCAGTTTTTAGCCATGGGTCAAGATCAGAGAACAGCTATCAGAAAAGCCTTGAACGAGGACGCTGAGAAACTATTGTCCGAGGGTGATCCTGCTGATCCACAATTAAGGCGATTAAAGCGAGAAACGGCAGAAGTGAACAAATTGTTCGATGAATTAGAAAAACGTGCCAGAGCAGAGGAAGAATCAAAGAATGCAGGACGTATTTTCAACGAACAGATTTCCGCTATTCAAGAGGCACTGGACGAAGCAGAGAGAATTCTCAACACTCGCATAGCTGCTCCATTGCCCAGAGACATTGACAGTTTGGAACACCTGGTTTTGCAACATAAAGATTTTGAACAAACTCTCAAACGTCAAGCGCCAAATCTGGACAAAGTCCAACAAACTTTCCGCGGTATCACATTGAAAACTCCGGCGATGAGAAACAAGCTCGATGCTGTTACTAGCAAATGGACAAATATCTGGAATTCAAGCAATCTGTACATCGAACGATTGAAGTGTGTTGAGATCGTGCTTTCTAGTCTTGAAGAGAATACAACCGCGATATCCGAGTTAGAAGTGAAATTAGCATCGTTCGACGAGCTTCCCTCGGATTTAAAGGGATTACAAAATGTATTAGAAGATCTGATGGTGCTTCAAAATGCTATATCCCAACAACAAACCGCAATGGACAAACTAAACGAAGATACACAAAATGCCAGACATGTCGTTGAAAAGTCGAGACCAAATCATCGTGGTCCTCATTCGGATATGGATCGCTTGGATGACGAGGTGAACAAATTAAATTCCAGATGGACCAATCTCTGTTCTCAGTTGGTTGAAAGAGTTCGTAGCGCGGAAGCAGCCTATAGTTTAGCTCAGCAGTTGGAACATGCCTATCGAAACGAGGTTGACTTTATTGAAGAATCGTATGGAAAACTCGAAGTTGAGAATGCGAAGGTAAAATACAAAAACTCTGCTGAATTGTATTTCATTATTCGTGTCCTGTGTATTTTATACACGTTTTTTTTCCCCCCTTTAGAATCTATTGAACAAGGTGGTAGAACGAGCGCCAGCGATCGAAGCAGTAAATGTGACGGGTAGTCGATTGATTCGTGAAGGAAAGGTAAGATGACAAGTAACATGTTCGCAACTGGACATATTCGCAAGCCTTAGGTAGGCTTCGCTAGCATTAGATAGTCTTTAGGTAGCCTATTAGCTTACGGTATGAATGCTTGCGTGAATACGATGTTGCGTGAGTCCTTTGTACGTGTTATTCCAGGTTAGAAAAATATGTTACACGATTGTCTCGTGTCGCGATCCCACGTTGCGCTCTCCTTTCGATTATCTTCTTTGTCTGTTTTGACGACTGCTAAATTCGTTAAGTACTGCTCTACATAAAGATGTGTTTACCGTCGTGGAGCGCCATCGAGCTGCAAATCATTAGAAAAAGCCATCAAGATGCAAATCATTAGAAAAAGCGACTGATGTTGTCACTGTTGCTATTCTTTTTACTGGAAATATTGTAATTCGCAGCCAGTATCAATCGCTATATCTGTTCATGACGACGAACAAACACTTCGAGTTCTTAATTGTTTCTAGGAATTAATAAATCGCGAGCTTATATCCTTTCGCTTTTGTCGCAATCACGATCGCTTTAATATTCTTTCCGCTTTAGCTGCAATAAAAACTATTATAGGCTTAAATGATGCTAATGTGCTAATGATACGTATATATATATATATATATATATATACTTGACTTTACGAGTACGAGTGGAAAGCGATATTTTATTCGTTAAATCGAAAATATTTTTCTTAATTCTAATTCTTCAATTCAATTGTTTCCTTCTCTATGTTGTTCTTCACTTTGTGCACTCTTCCATTAATTAAAGTTGCACAGCTAACTAATTATTTATATTAAATGTCAAATATTCCACTGCATGCGAAGTAAGGGAAGTTAATTTTGTTGCATTTAATTCATGGTTTCCAATGTATGCCTATTTTTTCCATACTTACAATTAGTTCAGAAGATCCACTTATTTCGATGCCATTTCTCTTACACGATTAACTTGCTTTAAACTCCCTTAAGATACGATGATAGTAGGGATTGCTAAGGAAATAGAAAAGTAGAGAGATGCACATGCGATAATCTAATTCTATCCGCTAACCGTAACGGGCTAACCGAAACCTTTAGATCTACGGACAAAGGCTTCGAGCATTTACGGAACAGCTGGAAGATATTTGCCCGTCTTTGGATGCTTCGGTGAAAAAACCGCGACGAGAATTCGTCTCAACGGTCGACGACGTCGCTCGTGATCTAGATACCCTGAACAAGAGATATACCACGCTCGTCGAACTTCTTCAGGAAAGAGTTAAGCAGCTGGCAGCGCAGCAAACTGAAGAAACGTCCCAACAGGTAAGATATTTCCTCTTTTTCTCTCCTTGCTTCTTGCGCGTTTATGTCATCGGAAGATTGATTAACATTTGAGAATATTTTATTTCTTGTCTTTATGCGTCTTTATGCAAATTATTCGTTTTTTTCAAGAAACGAAATGGCATCATCTATAATCGTTTACTTCATGACGCGTTGTTCATTACTCCAATTACACTCGATAACGCAAGCTACGGATAATGTTAGTCTAATCTTTTTCGTCGACGTACTTGACAAACGAGACAAGAAATAGAAAAATAATACGACTGTGCATAATATGATAGATTTTATTCCTGCTTGTGACCATGAATAAACAGCTAATCTGGAACGAACTACACGTATCTCGCGTCCATAGGTCAGTCCTTGCCAGAGGGCATACACGATCCGCAAAATGTTAATTGCCCGGCCGTTAATTGTCAACATGCACAAAATTGGCAGTGACCGAGTCCTCGTCCTTCTGCATTATTCTTGAGTCTGCCTACGCGTGACATTTACGCATAATAAATTGATTCGTAAATGGAATAATATGCAACCAGCAGCAAAATTTCACCCTTCCTGCCGTCTCGGCGTGGGATCGATATGCGAGCCATGTATTAACGCGAGACTCATTAGATGTAGACGAATTCTTACGCAACTAGTATACTAGTCAATAATCGTTTATTACGTCGTCGCGATAAACACACGTTTGAAATTATTTGCGAATGAACATTGTATATTTTCAAGTTGAATCTCCTGTTTTTAATTTTTGTTTTAATCTACTAACCATCAACACATTGACCGTTACAGTGGCCGCCGATGAGCGGCATTCTTATTGTTATAAATTATTTTATAACAATTAAAATAAAATGAACGTCGTCGATAAAAAATTTTTAAATAAATAATGTTATAAAATGAAAAATGCGCTTTCATCGTAGTTTTGGTATAACATAATATTTCATGCAAATTAAGTAGTTCGTTCTATAGTTTATAAGTTCAATAAATTATGAATTTATAAATTTAACAGTCAATGTGCTGAGGAAAATTGAAAAACTCGACAATCGGGACAATTGGAATCGCATGAATAGGTATATAAATTTTTTTTCCAGTACAATATATTGTACAATTTAATTTTATCACGGAGGTTGATATCGGAGTCTCCCATAGGAATGAATGGATGAATTGAGGACATTAGACTGAGAAAAGGAACAAAAGACACGTATCATTAACTGTAAATGCAAAGAGCAATCGGTTGCGTTTCTAAAAAAGGAATCTTCTGATTTTTTTTCAAGCACGAACGTCCCGTTTCCCAAGATAATCGGCGTCTTGCCAACTTGAAACAGTTAATCGTGCAGGTTAAATCTGCGTTTCGAATCGTTTTGCTATAATTCCACGCGATCATACTCTCTAAAAATCCTTCTTCGAGAACAACTTGTGGTCCTGCGACGCGGCACCATCTCTAGATGAGCTGTACGCGGATCGAACTTCAAAATTTATTGCGATCGAAGTACTTGATACGAATGATCGTCGGCGCTTGACAAAAGTATAGCATTGTAATTAAAGAGAACGAGAGAGAAAAAGAGAGAGAGAGAGAGAGAGAGTGAGAGAGAGTGAGAGTGAAAAAGAGATAATGGGAAAGGAGAATGCGTTTCGTCCGGGATCGGCTAGCGGATTCATCAGTAAGGCTACCTAGCAAGCCTTAGATGAAACGCAATCTTCATTTTTTTGTGAAAAGTTCCAGGAAGCTTTGGAGGGTCTCCAGAAATGGCTGACAGACACGGAGGAAATGGTATCGAATCAGAAACCACCGTCAGCGGATTACAAGGTAGTTAAGGCGCAATTACAAGAACAGAAATTCCTGAAGAAAATGTTGATGGACCAGCAAAATTCGATGTCCTCTTCATACAACATGGGTCAGGAAGTAGCGGCTGAGGCGGAGCCCAAGGAACGGAGGAAGATCGAAAAACAATTAAAAGATTTAATGACAAGATTTGATAATCTTACGGAAAGCGCTGCTAAAAGAATGGAAGCACTTGAACAAGCGATGGGAGTAGCTAAGCAATTCCAGGATAAGCTGGTACCGCTTCAAACTTGGCTAGACAAGACCGAGAAACGCGTCAAAGACATGGAATTAGTTCCAACGGACGAGGAGAAGATCCAACAACGCGTTACCGAACACGATGGTCTCCACGATGATATTCTATCAAAGAAACCTGAATTCAGTGAACTTACAGAGATTGCTAGTCAACTAATGTCTCTGGTAGGCGAAGATGAGGCGGCTGCTCTAGCTGACAAGCTTCAAGACGCGGCTGATAGATACGCTGCATTAGTTGAACGATCGGAAGCTGTTGGTAATTTACTTCAACGATCGAGACAAGGTTTACGTCACTTGGTTCTCAGCTATCAAGAACTTCAAGTTTGGATGGAAGGCATGGAGATTAGATTGTCGAAATACAGAGTCCTGGCAGTGCACACCGAGAAGCTTCTTCAACAAATGGAAGATCTTGCTGATCTAACGGAAGAGGTTTCGACTCGACAGACGGAAGTAGACAGTACCACCGACACTGGATTGGAATTGATGAAACATATTTCGAGCGACGAGGCGCTTCAATTAAAAGACAAACTCGATTCATTGCAACGACGATTCAATGATTTGGTCAGTCGGGGTTCCGATTTGTTGAAACACGCACAAGAGTCTCTTCCATTGGTTCAACAATTCCACGATAATCACAATCGTTTAATGGATTGGATGCAAGCTGCGGAATCAGCTCTACAATCAGCAGAACCTCGCGAAGATGAAATTATTAGATTGGAAATGGAAATATCAGAATATAGACCAGTTTTAGACAAGATCAATGCGGTTGGGCCACAATTGTCTCAACTATCACCAGGTGAAGGTGCGGCGACTATCGAAGCTTTAGTCACCAGAGACAACAGAAGATTCGCTGCAATTGCGGAACAGATTCAACGAAAAGCAGAGAGACTTCAACTTAGTAAGCAACGTTCGCTGGAAGTGATTGGAGACATTGACGATTTGCTAGAATGGTTCCGTGAAGTTGACAGTCAATTAAGAGAGGCGGAACCACCGAGCAGCGAACCAGAAATCATCAGAGTACAATTAAAGGAGCATAAAGCCTTGAACGATGACATATCCAGTCAAAAAGGTCGTGTCAGAGACGTGATATCCACCGCAAAGAAAGTAATTCGAGAAAATGGTCAATTCGAGGACAAATCCGCAATCAGAGAAAATATGGAAGAATTGCGAGAAACCATGGAGATCGTCTCGGCTCTTTCAACAGATAAACTTGGGGCTTTGGAACAAGCTTTGCCATTGGCAGAACATTTACGTGATACTCACATTGATTTAGTTAGCTGGTTAGAGGAGGCTGAACAACAAGTTGCAATACTACCTATGCCCGCGTTAAGACCCGATCTAATAGTCGCCCAACAGGACAAGAACGAGTTTCTCATGCAGAGTATCAACGAGCATAAACCTCTGGTTGAGAAATTGAACAAGACTGGCGAGGCTTTGTTGAAACTTTGCAACGAAGAAGAAGGCATTAAGATACAGGATATCGTGGAAGCGGACACTGCTCGATATGCAGCCCTCAGAGCAGAACTTCGTGGTCGACAGCAGACTCTCGAACAGGCACTTCAAGAATCGTCTCAGTTTTCTGACAAGTTAGAAGGAATGCTGCGTGCCCTTTCCTCAACTGCGGATCAAGTCAATGGTGCTGAACCGATCAGTGCTCATCCTGGTCGGTTAAGAGACCAGATGGAAGAGAACTCCGCTCTTATCGACGAATTGGCTCAAAGATCCGAAGCCTACGCTGCTGTGAAGAGGGCCGCTGACGATGTGATCAGCAAGGCAGGTAATAGAGCAGATCCAGCTGTAAAAGATATTAAACGGAAACTGGAAAAATTAAATAAATTATGGAGCGACGTGCAAAAGTCGACCACCGACCGAGGTCAAACGTTGGACGAAGCTCTGGCGATCGCTGAGAAGTTCTGGTCCGAGTTGAATGGTGTGATGTCGACTCTGCGAGAGCTTCAGGATGCTCTTGCTGGTCAAGCACCACCAGCAGCTCAACCTGCTGCTATCCAACAGCAACAAGTTGCCTTGCAGGAGATTAGGCATGAAATAGATCAGACGAAACCAGATGTAGAGCAGGTTCGCGCTTCTGGACACGAGTTGATGGGTCTTTGCGGTGAGCCGGATAAACCAGACGTTAGGAAACACATCGAAGATTTGGATCAAGCTTGGGACAACGTCACTGCTTTGTACGCTAGACGAGAAGAGAATCTGATCGATGCTATGGAGAAGGCCATGGAGTTTCATGAGACATTACAGAATCTTCTGGAGTTTCTTCAAGAAGCCGAGAACAAGTTCTCCAGCATGGGATTACTTGGAAGTGATATTGACGAAGTTAAGAAACAAATCAAGCAATTGGCCAATTTCAAAGCCGAAGTTGATCCTCACATGGTCAAGGTCGAAGCTCTGAACAGGTAACAGATATTGTCTTTGATTGGTCTCCCTTTTGCGATTTGTTGGTTTCGCGAACAACTCTATTTCGTGAATTCCCCCCATGATCATTTATTCCATAAAGATTTACTTTATTCTATCAATAATATTTCATCGTGCGATTTTTCATTTATACGATATAACGCAAGAAAGCCTGACTACATATAAACAGCGAGATTCTAATCCAACTTTTATTTTTCCGCGCCGGTTCCTGAACGCATAGGAGTCTGATAAGGCAAGTCAACCTCTCTCTGTGTTGTAGTAGTAGTTAGAGCATGGCTTACAATTTTATATATATATATA
>WIUT01001869.1:0-26934 GCA_010645135.1 Tetragonula clypearis
ATTAATAGGCTACCGGTCGGTAAAGTGTTAATTGATCTTTCTGGACCGAGTTTTCTCAATTGTCTCAACGGGAGTGATGAAACGTGCGTTTTTAATAAAAATGAGTAGATTACAAATAATTCGTACAGAAAAGTGATTGATTATTTAGTTTAATCTCGTTTTTCTCGCCACTTACTTCTTTATTACTTTTTGCGGTGAATAATTCTTTTTTTTAATTGTTGCAAAAGAATGCCCTGCTGATAAAACTCAATCGACAATTGACAATTATTACAGAAATTAGATATTGATAGATATTGTAGAATTATTTAGTTGTTACTAGAATTAATATCAGTGCAGAATTATAACGATCGGTGAGATTGAAAAAAATAAGTAACAATTGTTGAAGAAATCGTGCGTCTGTTACTGTGCAACTTTCCCGGTCATCCTAAAAAGCTCTAGAAAATTGTTCACTATTTGAAAAATCAAGGGACAAGAATTTCTAATTAAAGCACCGTATTATTAACACAACTTCGCCGTATCGCGTGACAGCCGTGTTTAGCTTATTTTATTTCAAACAGTAAAAGCAAAATCAACCACTCTAGTCTAGACGCTTTGTTCCGGCGCTTTGTACTTTTTGATTCGACCGCAAAATTCAATTATGCAAGCATAGCTCGAGAAGAATAGCCAGTTTATTTGTGGAATATCGTATCGCCCTCGTGATTCGTGTGCGTACAAGCATCCCGATGGATTTATCAATGACGCATTTACGCGTCAAGGTGATCGTCTTACAATGCATAGTTAATTGTTATTCGTCCAGTGAAACTAATTCACAGCCGTCTGCTTGACCGATAAGCTCCCTTCGTTATACTTCTACACATTGTTTCATCCATTTTTCTTCAAGTTTTGCTCACAATTAGAAAAAAAAAAACGTATCGGGAATTTTAGAAAACTATTATCGACAATTTTCTTTCATTTTTCGTTGGTACAGTCACGCTGTTCACTGTACATTATAAAAAGAAAACCTCAACCGCTTATCTTAAGATTGAAGGTACGATAATTTATATTCGGAATCGACGCACGATTATTAACACTAGAACTGCCAAAGTGGTCAGACTGATCAATCTATAATTTCTGTCAAATATCTCATAGATGTGAACCGGTGTATTTTTAGAAATTTAAATGATCTTTTTGTAAAATACACAAGTAAAAGAACTTATGTACTTTATTGTATTACAAATTTCTTTTCTATTTTCTTTATTTTTTATTTTTCATTTTTTTCTTTTCAACGCGTCCGATGGAAATTCTATGCCTCGATCATCGGTAGTTCTACTATTAAACGTTCGAGGTTCAGTCTTTGAAACAAGACTCTCGAGAACTTTATTCAACACTGTCGATTGTATCTGAAAAAGATCTGCCGTTCAACTCTCCCCCCCCCCGCCCCTCCAATAATTCCGTTTAATCTTGTTCTTGCAGATACTTCAGAATGACCAGCTGATGAAGGGAAACGGCTCTCAGGATCAGACAGACGGCGAGCGATTCGCGCTGAATCAGTCGCCGACGAGTTCAAAGAAATCCTGCTCCTGCTGACGAATCGGTAACCAACCGATAGCAGGATCGTCCGGTCTGTTATCGCTGTTTATCCTGCCATCACTGTTTAACCACCATCGGTGCCATGACACAAGAGTCCAGTCGAGTCCAGTCGTTGGATCGTCTCGTTTCGATCGTGTGGCCAGTCCCTTGCCCACGAAACGAACTTTGAACAACCATCTTCTTCTCGTCGATCGAGCTCCACTTTTACGAGATCTCGACGCTTCGTCGCGCGTCGTTAATTGGTTACTGGCTGAGAGGTCATGAAATTCCAACGATCTATGTATTGTAAATATAAATTTACGCGTATTTATGGGAGATTCGGGTTAAGTTCGTTGAGTGACGACGAAGCTTTGGAACATGCTGAACAGAGATGAAAGAACGTTGTGTTTTGATAGCGTTAGAATTAAAACGAGAGCGGTGAAAATAATTAATCTTCTGTAATTTGGGAGTTGCAGAAACATAATTGTTTTTTCTTTTTCTTTTTCTTTTCAGTTATCGAACGATTGATAGCGAAAGACTGAAGAGTTCTTATCAACGAACGTGTTAATTAATTAGCATCCTTTATTTCGAGACACGTTTGTCGTTGATAAGAGTGTCTTGCAGTTCGCATTGTTCGAAAAAAATATCGATCGTACGATAATGAACGAAGTACGAACATCGCTGCGAGCGTATACAAAGTTTGGAAATATTTATCGCCATTGTTTTTCATCAATACGTCATTATATGTATAGCGAGCGAATTCGTAATAATATTAATCAATAACATATGTAGTGTAATTATTACGTAAGAATTACCAATTCTGCCAGATTTCAAATTTCTAGTAAGTCACGATCGACTGATAATCCGTATCTTTTGCAAAAAGTGAACTACCGGGGAAATTGATTCATCACTGATTGAAAACTTCGCGACTTTGCAATACGATTTTGTGAAATTTTTTCTGTGAACTCTTGAACTCAACTCGAAAAGAATACCGAACATTGAATTCATAAGAAGATCTTCTACATATTTTATAAAATTATATTGATCTAAAATTATATTGATAAAATTATATAGATCTTCTACATATTTTATAAAATTATATTGAACTCAAAGATTCTTGTTATGTATTTTCAAGCTTAATTTTCAATGTTGTTCCCTCTGTATCTCTATACTTGGATCTTCCAAGTGTTCACCGCCAGGACCAAGTTTCAAAATTCAAAGAAATTCTTTCGACAAGCCTATTTTTAAACAATCTCTAACATTTCTCTTCTCTATAGCTTTACTTAGGCCACTTTTATACGTCATCCAAATATATTCATTGCAGAAATATAGAACTTTCAACTGTTTTACATCCTTCTTATTTATCAGCTTCGTAAGAAGAATTTGACGAAGAAAAATCTGACTCGCCTCGGTATTCCTGGCTCGCTCACATAATCAATCCAATTATCCCAGCTCTCCGCGTTTCTCTCTTCCATCGGAGAGGAATGAGAAATCATTGCAAAGAAACTCGTGAACAACGATCGAACGAAAAATGATTGACGAAAGGATGCCCGACAGATTGATTGAAAGGTTTTGAACGATAATTTTGAACGTTGTAACGGGGGTGTAACTTTCAAGGTTGACTTTTGCCTCCAACACAAGGCACTACTGTGACGAATTATTAATCGGCACGTGTACACGAAGAAAGAGCCTGTGAATACGCTGTTGCTCGAATTCTTTGCGATTCTGTCGACACGATGGTGGCGAACGATTACGTTTCCAGGCATTCTCTCACAGACTTCAATCAAACTCTCAAACGTTTCGTTATTTGCTATATGTACAGTATTGAACACGGATGTTGTTTAGGAGGGGCACGAGTAACATCAGCTACAACTAACAATTAATAATTTTCATGTAAAAATGTACGTGCGCTCGAAGGATGGAAGAGAGGGAAAGTTTCAAGGCGAAAAAGCGAATTTCAATGTAATTCAGATTAATTAATTACGTATATTTAATTTCGATATTTTCCGAATTAAATTTGTTAGATGTAGAACTTTTTTTTTCTTTCTTTCTTTCAATTAAATCTGTTTATATTGGAAATATCTTTATTTTTGACGTAATTTCAAACGTAGAGAGATCAGTTTCATTCGAAATTCAGGCGATTTTATTTCTGTTGTTGTTGTTGTAATTTGTCTCGCGACTCTGTTTCCGTTCCATTGCGCATTCCTCCGATCTTAAATGATTATGCTAACCTTAATGAATAAACCGCATTTCTCGCATTTCACCGGTTTTTATGTCAACTCTAAGTGCTAAGCTCGGCGTGATTTTTCTATTAAGAAAGAAACTAATGAACATAGATGTACAATTTACAATTAACGATTGACATTGATTCACAACATCGAGCAACTACTCGGTTGTTAAACGCGTAAATTAGGAATTAAGAGGAGAAACTTCCTTCTTGCTTCTGGGTTTTATTTTTTTCTTTTTTCTTCTTTTTAATTCACGAACAGTTCTGCGAACATTGGTCGTGACTTTCATTCCAATCGAGAAGGTAGCCTACCATCGATCGATTTACTATAATAAGTGACTACGATAGTTTACGCGTATCGTCATTTAAAAGTATCTGAACGTTCATTCGCTTACTTTTCGTGGAATTCGTGCAATTTAGTTATAAGAAGGAAGTATAATTATTGTATAAGTATGGTGTAACGTTATGTAATAAGACGGTAACGTATTAAAAATTCTTTTACATTTATTTGCTTTACTTTAACTTTTAAACTTCGAGTTTAATAGATAAAAGAGGACTCTACTAATATTGCAGAAATTCAAGAGTATGACATATATATATATATATATATATATATATATATTTAGGATATAAAAATTATTTAAAACAATATCAAATCAAATATATTAATGAATTTAATTTTACTAGTATTGAAACTATCGAGCATTTGGTTTTTTTTTAATTTACTAAAAAGACCAATTTATAGACACTAATTATTACTATAAAATTTGTAATTCGTAAAGAGTTCAAACAGATTGTAAATAATTTCCAAAATCTGCAAAGAATTCTACTTATTAACGAAAACTCATAATTTTCTATTGTCGATGTTGGTATCATTTTTAAATAAATAATAATAAATTCACATTTAATTTCGTCATTTTCACATTTCACATTCAGTTTTCACGTCGTTATTAGAAAGCTCGATCGAAACGAAACGAATGAAAGGACTATTTTGCTAAACGAAAGTGTTCAGGTACTTGTGAGCGATATCGTGATCATTCTCCAACGAATTTTAATCCGTCGATTAAATGTGTATATATATATACATACACATGTAAAAAGAGAGAAAGAAATAAGAAGGACTGTGTGTTCCACGTTGAGAACGCGATTGCTAGAAAAACAATTCCTTTTCTACATACAGTAACATCGACCTAAACAGAGTTTTTTATACGAATCATTTGCTAATTGCTAATGTCCAGTTCAATTGCTAATAGTCCACGTAATGCGTGTTCAGTAGAGAGAAAAATGGAAATACCGTGAGTTTCTGAGTTTCTGCGTTTTTCTACCGGAGAATTCTGTCACTCCATGTGTTTTCGTGTACTCTTTCGTTGTTTCTCTTATTATTATTAAGATAATACTTTGTTCATACGTATTATGTGTTATATACAAATTGTATTTATATGTATAAGAAGCATGTTTTATATATATACATAAAATTTATAGTAAAGTAACTGAGACTCGATGTAAATGGTACAAATTTCATTTCCCCTTCGTTTCAACAATTTAACTTTTTACTCTGTCGAGTGTTCCTATAGAAATTCTGTTTTTACGATAATTTCTTAGAATCGCTTATTATGGTTTTTTTATCTATTTATCTGTTCTTGCTATAATTATGTGCTGATGGAGGAAACAATTAGAAAACACTCTCATTCGAAAATATCGATTTCTCGATCTCTATATTTTTTGACGTGTGATATTTTCTCTTCGTGTCAGTGATACAATTCTGCTTCATGAAACTGATGAAATTCCATTCTTGATATATTTTTGAATATTAACGAGACGAAAAATTTTATCGCTCTAATAGAAAAATACGGATTTATACATCCTTATTCGAATCTTTCCCATTTTTTAATGAAAATCTGTTCGTAGAGAAATAATTAACGCCAGAATTATCAACGGGTAAAAGCATAAAACTTGCATCAGAAAAATTCAAGTGTAAGGAAGCTTATTATAGAATAAAGAAACATTTGTTACTATTGCATTTAATGCAAGAAGTATCTCGTAAAAAAAAAAAAAAAAAGAAAAAGAATACACGTTTGTTCAGGGCTAATTCACATCCGAGAATATTTTTTTACGATGAATCTCCTGTTCCTTTGGCCATTCATTTGCAATAGTCATCGCGTGCGTAATCATTACGTAAATGGCACTCGCGATCCGGCATTCTTTTTTTACCTGATCACTGTCTCGTTATTTTTTAACACAGTAGTTTTCATTGTCAGGTTTGTTCCTCTACTGATTATGTAAGATTTTCTAATTCAAAATAAAGTGGTTTATCTGACGATTGCGCGTCGATCGTTGAAAAACTTTCTTTCACTTTCTATTCGGAAAGTTCAACAATCTTTTCAATTCATCATCTCCCATTGATTTATTCGAATTTTTCAAATTTTGTTTTCTATTTTATTTCTCTCAGTGTTTCATCACTTTTTCCACACTTAGCACCCTATCTTCTATTTCACAGTTTATTTTCCAATTTTTTTTACTATTTAGTTAGATTCCCTAAAATTTTCTAATCGATCGTTTAATGTTTTATCTTCTATCTTATTCCCAGCGTTTTACTCATTTATTCAGTGTTTTCTTTTTTCTACTTCCTATTTCCATTTCTTTGTTATTTATTCAGTATTCAATTTCCTATTTCTCTAGTGCTTTCTCTAATGTTTTATTATTTACCTACAATTAGTATACTATTTTATATTTTAAACACTTTATTCTATCCTCGCTACTCTATCTTTCTCCTATTTTCTAACGTTTTTATCACTTATTTAACGTTCTCTACTCTCGTTTGTGCAGAAAATTCGGCAAAATTAAATATATACGTCGAGCATACTGTATGCTAATCTACTCGTAAATGTAATAAAATACCTTAGAAATGCCTAAAATAATTTAAATAACTTTATATAATTATACCCTATATATCAAAATAAAGTATAAAGCATTTCAATTAACTTACTATATGAAGTATGAAAAATATTTACTACACATTGTATTATTATATTAAAACAAGTAATTATTTCATTAAATGTAATTAATTACAATATTAGAGCGCGTCGCGTTGAAAATCATTGTCCGATTTAATTAATAACAAAATTGATAACAGAACAGCAACAAATGATCAGCCGTTATCATTCTTTTATTTGCCGTTCGATAAAACTCACCACTCTAAGCACCACTAAGCATTATCATCAATCATCAAAACGTTTATTACCACCATATTACCCTGACAACAGTGAAACGAGCGCCAGAATAAAAAAAAAAAAGCATACATTGTGTTCGCAGCCTCCGACTTAATCTCTTAATTAGTTTGCCTTCTACCAGATATATCACCATCGCCCGGATTTTATCGACGTCGCCGACGTGTTTTCACCGTGCTGTCCCGGTTAGATAACAACGATAAGCACTCGAACGAAGATGCGAACCCTAGTTCGCGAAATTGATACGAATCGCTACGCGCCGAGTTCGTTGCTTTCCCCGTTGCGTTCGTTGTTTTATCCAGCATGATAATTACAGAGGAATTGGAACACGCGAAGTGTAACACGATCGTATGGGACGATTTGACAGTGGCCGTTCCACGGAAAACCGGAAACGTTGGTTTCTTGAACGTTGCGCTGAGGACGATTCGAAGGAGACGTTACGAAGAGAATTTGGCCATTTTGAAAGGAGGTGAAAAGATTTCTTTCCTTTTTCTTCTTTTTTCTCTGTCTGTCTCTTTCAATTCTTTGGGGAATATTTAATCGGGATTGTTCTCTGAACGATTCTGAGAGTTTTCGGTGATGGATCGTGAATTAATTGTGGTTTGTTGTGTGGATTATAGTATCTGGTTACGCTGAGACGGGGAACCTGGTTGCTATAATGGGACCGAGGTATACAAAAGTCACTGTTTATTTAGTTTATCGCGGAGTGGAGGATATACACTTGATCGAATAATACTGATTGAATGTAGTTGTAGTTTAGGACTAGAACTATATCGACGCGATAGCTTCTGTTATATTTTATTTAAAATCATTCGGATCTCTAGAATTGTTCGAATTTACTTCACCAAAGATCACCTGGGTATTGGAAATTACTGAAATTTATTTCGCTGTCGTTCGCGACAAAAATTATCATCGACAATCTCCAAATTTACATTTATACTTTTATAAATATATATATAAAAATTCTCGTGAATCATTTTGACTTTTCGGTAAGTTGTAATATGAAGAATTTGAACGATCTTTTTATTCTATTTTCTAAATAGATTATTAGCTACGATTATCGATTATTTAGTCAGTTAGGTTGATCAATTCAATCAATCAACGATAGATAGATAATATCTTTTATTCTTTTTCTTGATTTTGTCATTAATTGTCGAATATATTGGATTAATCTGTAATGAAAGAAATTTACAACTGCGGGTACAGAATTAATAAAATAACTAATGCACAGAAAAGAATTGCTCAAAGCAACATATGAACCATTGACATCTTGCGAAATTTCAATTGAACTAAAACTTTACGAAATTTCAATTGAATTATTAATCATATTTTACTAAAGTTATTTATATTGATAAACCGAAAAAAATGATCACGACAATCTCATTTTCTAGCGGAGCTGGGAAAACCACACTTTTGGCCACCCTGGCTGGAAAAATTGCATCGACAACCGGGACAGTGTCAGTAAATGGAGAAACAGTTTCACGAACGATCATGTCAAAAATATCCAGTTATTTACCGCAGTCTGACGCTTTACCAAGCTCCCTCACCGTAGAGGAATTCTTATTGTTCTCGGTATTTATTTAATTACTTCGCGATTACGATATACAAAGACGACTGTAAAACAAATAAAATATAATATAATATAATATAATATAATATAATATAAAATATAAAGACGACTATAAAAACAAATAAAAAGAATATTGGTTAAATTAGTTATAAATGTTAAATGTTAGTCGATAGTCCATCGATATTAAGCATCAGTAATTACCCGTAAATATTAAATATCAGTCGTTAATTATAAATATTGAATATTGGCTATTAGTCATTAATTACCATTTTCGGTACTTAATTCGCGTTGTAATCAATTAATTGCGACAAGCGGTGAAAATCACAATAAATAGATCGATACTAAATATTAGATACTGATTACTAGTTGCCAGTATTAAAAAGTTAGTCACTTGTTATTAATTAATATTCTCGACAATAATAAATCTACGATAAATGAATATAAATATTAGTCTTATTAATTGCAAGTGTATCGAACATGTAATTGTATTAATAAATATATATTTACATACTAAACACTAGTTGTAATATCAAGTATGTAAATGTATAAATAAATTTTTAAATGTTAGTTACAATCGTCTTAATTATTATTAGTCGTCGATCTCGATTTAAACAAGAATTGCAAGAGTAATTCACGACAAATCAAGTTGGTCTGTTTAGTGCGCGATGAAGATGGACGTTAGCAGAGCACAAAAGAAATTCTTGTCAATGAAATTATCGATGGAACTGGGCCTGTTCGATTGCAAGGACGTATTGATATCCGGTTTGTCCGGTGGACAGAAGAAACGACTCTCCTTGGCCAGTGAGTTGATTAGCAGGCCAAAGATACTTTTCCTCGACGAACCGACCACGGGTAAGGGAAAATTGAGAGAAAAATCGAGAGATTTCAAGTTTCGTGGAAGAAAACAGTGTTAGGGGTGGTGTGTGTGTGTGTGTGTGTGATTACTTTTCTACAACGAACGACCAAACACGATTGGAGTAAAATTGAAATTTGATGTTAAATGTATCATTGATAAAACTATAAAATTTACTATTAAAATCAAGAGACATACTATTATAAAAATGCAATATTAAATGTATTTTATCAACTGTAGAACTACTAACTGGTCAAAATGACTAATTCGTAAGTTTTTTCTCTTTTTTATCGAAATTCAATAAATTTGCATTATTCGAACAATCACTTGTCGATTTTAAATAAATGAGAGTTTGTATTCTTTATTATTATATTGAAAATCTTCTTCTATCTCGCGCGGTCTAATTTCATTGGTACTTTAGTCTTCAATAATTTTAATATCGAACAAAGTCATGAGAAATGAGAAATATAAGAAAGAAAAATGAAAAATGAAAATTATACGTAATTAAATTAAACTATCATCTGAATTATATTAATTTCTGGTAAATTTCTTATTTTTCCTCGCACGAAATTAAAAATTACTTTCAATTGTTTTCAATATAAACTCGAAACAAAGACTTTCGTGATTCTAGGTTTGGACACGTTCTCAGCGATGCAAGTGGTGCAAACGTTAAGAGCCATAAACGCGGAGTCCATAATCCTTTGTACGATTCATCAGCCAGGAATGGACATATACAGTCTTTTTACCCACGTATTATTATTATCTGACGGACGAACAGGTTACTTTGGTACTCTGGAAAACGCAACGAGATTTTTCTTGAGGTAACTAATTAACTTCTAGCCATTTCTAGCACCTACGATATTTTTTTCATCTCGTAAATTGTAATTTTAAAAAAATAAATAAATCCTTGGAGGCAAGAGATTCATCATCGTCTGGCCACAGAAGTAATTAAATTAAACGCGTAGATTTTTTTAGAGTTAAACTGAAACTTTTTGAAATACAGTTTTTCCCCTAACTTCAACCATTAGTATATTTTAACTCGCACCAGAGTTAAATATATTGTAATTTAGATTTGCCTTTTCGTCTAACAACGAATTATTATCTTCCAACGAGATAAATTTTATCCGAATGAAAATTGCCTAGAATAATTTGTTTGCCTGACTAAAATCTCTCGCTGAAATTTCTCGAAAGAGCATCGTTCAAAGTTTATTGAAAAATATCTAAGTGTTTAAATAATGAAATATCGTTTCGCGAAACTAAACAAAGCGAATCAATACAATGTCAATTTTGAAATATTACATTTCGAGCGTACACGCTAAAAACGTCAGATTATACTTCCCCCAAATATCGTAACTGACATCCAATAAAAGTTTCCCCTCGAAATGTCGTAAAGTTCAAACTGTCGATCGAACACAGTCTAGGTTACGAATGTCCAGTTGGCTTCGACGAGTCTGAGTACTACATAAAACTCTTATCACGAAGAAGAAATCCGGAAACGTCCGCGACAAATCTCAATTGCGAGGAGGACGCTGGACCCGGGGAACTTATCGATAAGATATGTCGAGCATTCTCACGATCCCCTTTCTCCCGAAGGGTTCCCGAAATCACCGACGGTAGAAATCTCGAAATCGAGCCACAAGAAAGGTAATAAAGAATATTTTAAGAAGGGGAGGAGGAATACCTTATTGAAAACATATAGACGACTGTTCCCTGCAGTAGAAATAATTTTGTAGAAAACCTGGATGCACGATACAATTTTCTTGGTTAACGTGGAGGATATGGACTCAAAATCGAAGAACGATGTTTCGCGGATGGATTGCGTGGATCTCTTATTTCGTAAGTTATTATTTCAATCAATATTGTAGGGATATAATTTCGATGATTTATTATATTAAATAATAAAGAAAACGGAAACAAAACAACAAATGATAAATACAAGATGGACAATTCAAGCAGCAATAATTCGAATAAACTTAAACGACACGATTAATGTACAAATTACTCTTTTGACCACACTCATTCAACACTCTTTTTCGACTCTCTCCTGACTTTCTTCTTTTTTTTTAAAAAAGAAAAGCGCTCAGTGCCAACGCTGTGCCTGCCACGTCACATTCATACTTTTCATTCACGCATCATCAGCAAACAGGCCATCTATTAAAAGTAAAAATAACTAAATATATAACTATACACAATAATTTTCAATACTACAATATCTTTTCTTCTTTTTTCCTTTTCCTCGAAAGTTTCTGAATTTCACGACTGGACAGAGGATTTTCATGCATTTATAGTGAATATAACATGCAAAAATATACTAAACATCTGAAGTAATGACGTTAGTTTTAGAAGAACTTCAAGATATTAAAAGTATTATTGGAAAACAATTACTCGTTCGTTCCTCATTAAAAAAAAAGGAGTTTAGAAATTGAAGAAATCCATTTCTAATCGTTATCTGTTTCAATTAATTAACAGTTGTAACTTTCACATTAGTATTTGTTATTCAATTTTAAATAAACACGACTGAGAATAAATATATATTTTAAATAAATATTAGATATTATATATTTGTCATAATTCTAATATTAATAATAAATAAAATAAAATCAATATAAATTTTCGAGGGAACAAGTATAAAATCTGTCTCTTCACCGAGACACCAAATAAAAAATAATTATCCAAATTATCAAACGCGAATCCATGCTCTAAAATACTAATTTAATCTCACGATTACGAGTTTTGCTTAAGCAAAAAAATAATAATCCTCCAAGAACATTACTCGCTCGTATAACAGTCAAAGCAATCAGTAGACTGCTCAATTTTTTCTAAAAACTCATTCCACCTGCTAACTGTTACATTATAATAAACACTCAAGCGTAAATAATTCATATATTTCTCCATATTGCGTATATACACAGTGAGTGCAGTCCCTTTCAATTTCTCCTGAATTTGTGCATGATAAAAATCCAGAAGGGAGGGGGGGGTCCACCTTGGGTTCCCCCTCGGACGTGAAAAAATTTAAAAGCGCAAATATTAAATATTATACATTTGTCATAATTCTAATATTAATGATAAATGAAATAAAATCAATATAAATTTTCGAGGGAACAAGTACAAAATCTGTCTCTTCGCCGAGACAGCAAATAAAAAATAATTATCCAAATCATCAAACGCGAATCCATGCTCTAAAATGTGCATGCAAACGTCCCAAAAGCGGGACGTTCTGTCAATGTAAGAGAACCTGGTGAAACACGAGAGGGCGAGAGAAATGAAGAAGGTGGTCCTAATTGAAATTAATCGCAGCTCTCCATGGCGGCGGTGGCCACTTTTTACACGGGGATTAATCCGCGCACGCAGGAGGGCGTGCAGAACGTGAGGGGCGCGTTGTACATGATGAGCTCTGAGGTCTCGTTCACGGTGGCCTACTCCGTGATCTACGAATTCCCTGGCCAGCTTCTGATCTATCTTCGCGAGGACGGCGTTTATGGCAGCGGGCCGTACTACGTCGCCACGTTCTGCGGACTGGTAACACTATAATATATCACTTTAAGCTTCAACTCGTTTCTCGTTTATACCTATTACATTGGAGAGAACAGATTATCACAATTTTGTTAAATGAATCAATCTTCAATGCTGACTGCTCTTAAGTGAAAATTTAGTTAATATAATAACGTTAAAATGTCATTTTGAAGTAAACTTTAAGACAGTTAATTTTCAACCCCACGGATAATACCTATTTATTGGTTGACAATTTTCCTTGTCAACGTTCATATACTTTGCATAGTAATCTTTTTTTTTGTAAACTCACTTTACCTAGCGAAGTACAGCAAGTTTTCTAATATCAAATACTTAAGTAAAAGTAAAGAACTTTCAATAGAATGAAACTAAATCTATACGATTTATTTGAAAGGTTTGATCCATCAGTTTATTATATTTACAAACTTCTCAGTTGAACTGAATTTTTGGCTGCTATATCAATAGTTCTATTAATCAATGGCTATTAACCACTGACTTATTCCAGAAACGAGGTCTAACGAGCAAATTAATTATTTCAAGCATCTCAGATTATTTGTTCGATGCTTTAACACATACATAGATGTTCAAAGTTAATCAAGGCATAGGACACTTAACAAAGCAATAGTATGATAATATGATAATAATGACAAGAATATATTCATTTCTGAATATATACTTTTTCATATGTTTACTCATAATACGTTGTCTTTTCTCGAATCTTTAATAAAAGCACCTTCTACGAACGATGCTTTCAGACTAAATGTTGAGAAGTTCAATTCTTGCATTGTAAATGCAATTTTCACGATTCGAAGAGATCTGTCAATAAGCAGAATGCGTGAAGCTTGCTCATTTCAATTTCATAATGAACGTGAGCGCGTAGGTTGCAACAAGTTTCAGAAAAACACCGTCAACACACACACATATATATATATATATATATATACATCTTACAGAATGGGAAATTTAGAATGACGATCGAGACTTTCGCTTGTCGGTGGACTTCGGATTTTCATGCAAATTTATATTTAATATTGAATAAATTATAAAATTAAATTGTAATAATTTAATATTAATTACTATTATTAATTATAAAATTAAATTATAATAATTTAATATTAATCATTATTATGATTAATATTAAATTAAAAGGCAAATCATCTTCGTCTTTTCCCAACTGGATTCTATCGATCGCGATATTCAGCCAACGGCTGGACGTCAGGCTCTTTATAATTGCAATAATTTAATATTAATTATTATCATTATTATACATTAATTTCGAAGAACCGTGATTGGGAACGTGGAACTAAAATAGAAAATTCCTTGAAACATGAGAAGCGAATATTCGTCAATCGATTTTGAACGAATTCTATGTATAATTGCATTTATGCTGAGCAACTATAGTCGAACAGACTGATCGACCAAAGGGATTAAAAATTATTTCAGCTTGGTTTTGACACTGCGTTTACGTAAGATATCGTGAGCAATATAAGATCGATCGGCTCACAATCAGTCGTTTAACCAAAAAAGTTTATCTGATATTCTAAATACAGCAGTGACTCTGAATGATACTGGACGACCAGTATATAGGGTGATTCTTAAATATGTACCCACACTCTGGATGAAAAATCACAATAAAGTAAATGAATCTACATACAGTGAAGAACATAACTGTACCAAAATACGAATGAAAAACTGTCGACAATTTAAATTAATACAATCCATTTGATCTCACTTTTAAACGTTTCGAATCAATTTTTAATGTTTCTTTACGCACGTTTGAATTTTCACAACTTTCGAGAAAAGAATATCCTCTTCCAGCTTTCCAACTGCTGCACGATGCAAATTCAAATTCGAAAGAAAACGGTGTGCAAAGTAGAAGCAGTTCACGCTTAAAAATAAGACCAAGTGAGTCATTGTATCCACTTTCTTTCTTACAAAACTTATGTCGCTTTAAATTATCGAAGAACTTTTCATTATCTTTGCGCAAGTATACCAGTCATGCTATTCACTGTACCTCTTAGAAATCTTCATTTCTGAATTATCACGTTGATGATCCATAGAGACATTAAAATGTTCAACGTATCCATCCTGTGTCACGGTAATAGTCGTCCGAACACGCATCCGGTATAACCATAACCTCGGTAGTTCTGTCAACAAATTGTTAACAAATCAACTAAAGACATTTACATCCTTGCCTGTGATCCTGGATGGTCGATACCAGTCTTCGAGCAGGTTCGGCTTATTATTCTAGAGGGTGTCCCGATGCTACAGCAATCTCGAGGTTCTTGCCGCGCACGCAATGTATGCGTGACATCCGGTCTCTTCTCCCTCGCGTACATCTCTCCGAATTTTACTAAAATGATCGCGGGTCCTCGTGCGTATGTCGTGCTTTCTTCATTGATCGCCGTATTGTAATGCACGGAGATATTTCTCATCGATGAGTGTGCTCATTCTGTTAAAGTGATCATTCATGTTTCACCTCGTGTCCCTTTCGTCACATTCCAGGATTCATTACTGTTGCGCAACAACTTCCAAATTCTCATTTCTCGTTCTTATAGCGAACGATACGTTCCCAGGATGCGACAATAAATAAATGTCGGGTTTGTCGGATTGAAAGCGTTTGTTTCAAGGATTCGTTTTAAGGTACGATGTAGGTACTGACTTCGTACCTTGAGCCTTACTCTTTACATATAGGTTTAATCCTTTAGGTCTATAATTTCTTTAGCAAATAATGAAAACCTTGTCGTCCTGTGTGTCTGATATAAAATATTAAAACCATGCTGTTCTCCTCACGTGATATAATGTATTACCTATCGTTAAATTTTATAAGTATTTATGTATATTATATCCACTGTTCACACGTTTTTGCAATTACTTACAATTTCTCATATAGTGAATAAGATAAATGTCCTCTAGATTCTGCTTCCTTAACAATGCCCATGAAAAAAGAAATCTTTAAACGCGCAGCACCCTTATCCTAATCCCTCATCTCACCGATCAGTAACTCAACTCCTCGTACTCGGTATTTCCAGCGAAGCAAAGTCAACACAGTCCCGCCCGTTCGTCTTTCGGGTTTAACGAGAATTATGTTGGCCAACATCCGCGAAACTCGCGTGGCAAATGAATCCAAGAATCTCACCGGGGCGTAAGATAGCGTACCGCGGCCTCGCCAGGTTCCCCGAATGATTATCTTGACTTATTGTTCCACGAAATTCCGGGATTGTAACAGGCGCGAGCGTAACGGGCCCCGTGTATGCATGCACACACATCGGCCACGGTATTTATATTCAGACGGGAAAAGGTTGTACGGGCTGGATTCGCGCTCGTGCAAACGTGCCTTTACACATGTTACTTACGACGTGCCGCAAGTAACGATGTTGCGTAAACCATAAAGGAAAGACGAGCGTGATGCACGTGCGCGCCACAGTGTGTACAGTGCTTTACGACGACCGAGCTTTAACGACGGCGACGGTGGCTCGCTTGTACCGAATGAATATTAAATATATAAAAGATATCGGTGTAACTCTTGCTCTTTTTCTTTCTCTCTCTCTTTTTCTCTCTCTCTCTCTCTCTCTCCATAGAGTGGTTGGTGGACCGTGTAATCGTTCACGAGTAACGTTGACCCTCAAGGGCCCAGAGCCGAGAGTAATTGCCATTATCGTCGCATCGTTTTGTAACGGAATCTTCGCCCCCTCGATGTTCGACGTCTTTGTTACGCTTTATCACATCTTTATCGTATCTTCGGTATCATTCGATTTTCTATCTCATTCACCGCTATTAAAAGATCAAATCAATGGTTCACAAAATTTGGTATTTGAAGGATTCTTAATGTCAGACGTATTCGTTCAGCAATTCTTATCGCTGTAAATGAATTGGAATTATCGGAGGTAGTTAATCAGAGAAATGTACGTATAGTAAAGTATTCGTACTTATATATACTATAGTAAAGTAACTACTACCCTCCAACTTGTATAATTCATATCCTTTTGCAACAAAGGTTTTGAAATTTTTATCAACGAGACTGCTGATCGATTTGCATTATTAATAATAATAACTACGAAACTTGTAATCGCAAAACAATATTAATCGTTCCAAATAATTGAAATATCTCTGTGATTCGCTGCGCGTATATCGAATTTCGAATATTTCAAACAGAAGAAAAAAAGAATTTGGGCTCGATGTTTGTTAAATAAATATTAGACCATTTCTAAAATATTGACATAATGTTTTCTACATTTGTATAAAAGAAATGTAAATCAATCGAAACACCACGAAAATCTATGTACAATTTTATTCAAAAAATTGGAACAGCTAACGACGATTTCTTGAATAGTTATCGTCTAACTCTAATATTCAAAGTAAAATGGGGAAAAAGAATAGATCATAAATTTTGAGGAGACGGAGAGAGAGAGAGAGAGAGAGAGAGAGAGCTTCAATCTCCAAATCCATTGTAGATTTAGTGAAAAAAATTTTTCAATGTTTTTACATATTACGGCAATATATACATGAGAAATGTTTCCATTTTTCAAGCTTCTACGTGATTATTGTTATTTTACGATTATTTCATTTCACGACAATTTAAATTACTTAGCATCTAAATATTCACACAAGCGATTAATAAATAAACCAGTGCCTATGAAATGTTTCAAATTCTCGATTTTTCTTTTAAATTATTTAAAATTACCGATGGCATGTCAGTTACTTTGATTTGAATATACAATCATTCCTGACTAGTAGATTCAATCTAGATATCGTCTGTCGAGAAGAAATCGTAATCGTAATCGTCGATAGATCAATCGTCAAGCGTAATTGTAACTGAACGGAAGAAATGATAATTCGGACTCGTCAACGAGAGACAGACGTAAATCACGGTATAAATGCAATTAACTATATAGTTGGTCGGGATAAGCAGCGAAAATGAAAGAGAAAGAGAGCGGAGCGCCTCTCCCAGCGGAGACATCGAATTATAGTAAAAGCGATACTCCCAGAACTACGACTCGATTTCACTAGCCGCGTGTAATTGCGATTAATTAACCGGTCGGAGCGGAAGCGCCGGAGGCTGTAGGGAAATGAAATTCGAAAGTAGATAGGATCTTGATAGACGGCGTGAGAATTGCGCAAACCCGATGCATAATTAATTTCGATGACGAAATTGGCAAACGAACGCGTGTCTGTGTAGGCACTAAATATCCATTTACATTGCAGACAGGTTCAGTGAGAGAAACATAACCGAATCCGATAATTGTGACTCACGCCTCGTTGTTGCTAACACTAACGTTGCATTCGTTTCGCCATTTTTAACATTCCTTTTAAATATTAAAATGTATCTCGAGTTTGAATAAACTCTGAAAATGTTCGTGTTAATACACATAATGATTTTTCTGCTGAACATCTTTTTAAAATGTTTTATATATATATATTAAACACATTTCCACAATTTCAATTCAGAATACGAATTTACATCAAATTATTAAATATATTACACATAACACTGAAAAGATTATATTGATTTTAATTGCACGAAATATTCCTATTATATCAAAGAATTACTTATATCGATTTTAATTAACCAAAAATATTTCTATTACACTCGTTCCTTGTTTTCCATCTTAATATCAACGAAAATACTTCAGTTACGCTCTTCACTGTAGAATAGGATCACGAAGAATAAACATCCTCACGTGAACGAAATATACTTCAAACGAAATTGGCACACAGCTTGCAGCATAGCGTGCAAGCACAGAACGAAAACCGTGTGTATGGATAAAGGTTAATTTTCGTTACGACAATGGACAGGCTCGTTAAAATCAATCATTCGACGATGTGTGGGAAACGTGACCGCGACAAAAAGCCGAGCAACAAAAGACAAAGGTGTCGCAAGAATTGATAAATCAAACGATCTCTCTGCGCGGCCATTGCGCAACGGGGCAATTAGCCTCGATTCTAACGAGAAATCAACCTGTCCGCCAGATAGATACGTGCGAGAAGCAACCTTTCGGGAGGGGGGAGGGGGAGAGAGGGAAAAAAGTCGAAACGATCGTTCCGAAAGAATCGCCATTGTTCTACGGTTACGTACGACAATACAGAAACGTACAAGGGCTGTTCAGAAACATTCGATTATTAATAATTAACCATCGCTGGAATGGCGAAACGATGGTTAAACACTGGCTGTGCCGGCGACGCGTCGAATGGTCAGCGATCAATTAACATCTGGACGATAATCGTCAGCTGTGACCGGTTTAGTTTCGTTGCCTAACAAATAAAGTAGCATTTGTCCGCTCCGCCGAACGTCCATTATCGCTTTTGAACTAATCACCGATAAATTTCCATGCAGATGGATGTGCGAACGGACCCACGTCCCAACCCCAAGAGAAATAACCGATCGATCGAGATGCACGGATAAATCCGAGAATTGCATCTTATCGCCGACAATTATCGAGGATTTATCCTCTTCGAGAAATATTATCGAGATTCTCTCTTCCACGATGAAAAATACGCATTTTTCGTCAGGTTTTTTTTCGAATCCTTGGGTTGTTTCGAAGATATTTAGGAGAATATTATATGTGTGTGTGTGTGTGTGTGTGTGTGTGTGTGTGGAGGAGATGCTACACGTTGCACTTCTAGCTGAGATGGAACAGTGCAATGGAAATTACAAAGAAAGCACAAGGACAACTTCTTTGCACGTGTTTGTGTGAAATTTAGAAATTTAATACTACGAAGGACAGCACGTGTAAGAAAATATGTAAAATAACGTATAAAATAGAATAATAATGAAATATTCTATTGTTTATTTAGTGGAAAATATTCTAATTATGTTCAGGTAAGTGCGTAATCCGCAGTTTAGCGGAATACTATTAAATTCTCTACAAGTAGTTCAGTGAAAGTAATTTCAGTAAAAGATGTTCCACGCTCGGGAAAATTTTCCCTTATAAACACAACGCGTACACCTAACGCACAAAACACGTCAATTTGTCAAAATGTCTCATACTAGACAGTCTACGGAGAATACTTGGCGCACAGAGCGCGCTGTACAATCATTGTCCAGCATGTCAATAGAATGCAACACAAAGTGGACTTGATTTAGCAGCGTACCGTAAACTCGAAACTGGATGGAATGCAAGCAAAGCTCAATAACAGACGTTTAACTATCGCGAACGTGGCAATTATTCCAGTAATTTTGCGTAAAAGCCCGTCGTAATTGTTCGTGCCCGACTCGTCTCGATTTGCTTCGACTTTATATGAGCGCACTTATCGTGTCGCAAGGTTAAGGCCGGCGAAAATTCACCGTGTACGCGCCTACGTTTGTCCAATCACTATTTTTCGCCGACAATGGCTACAATCGTTACACGATTCGTTTTATTTTTCATTTTTAACTTTTTCGTGCCACTATCGTTTTGTCATCGTGCGTCTCGGGATTCGGTGGAGTTCGATTCCCTTTTGGAGTGGTTTTTATTATTCCTGGCCGAACGATAATTGGAGACAACCATTTTCGTCTGATCGCTGGCCTGCCGCCAATTATTCGAATATTTTTGGAATAGTTGGTCCTAGGCCGGCCTCGCGATTATGGTTATCGTTAAGCGTTAAAATTTACGCGCGCTCCGACCATCTCGGCCGACCGAGGGAAAACACTTACGTGTCTCTTGTTGCACGAACCTCTCCCCCCCCCCGTAATTACTCCTCGTAGAAATAATGTTATTATTATCCGCACGGTCGACGCACACCGCGTAATTACTCCGTTTGCAAGAAAATAATGCCACCGATTATGCGCTGCTCTTCTTTATGCATACACGCGAATGCACGTACGTAAGTGATGTCTATTACTTTTTGCGTTACGTTTTCAACTTGTTAATGCGACGGATTTCAAATTTTGTCTCTTTTTATTTTTTTTTTTTTTTAATCGCTGAATTCGGATACCCTTTCGCCAGAATTAATACTGGTTTAGATAAAGACTCGATCACATAGATAAATTTAATTAGTATTAGAGACCGATAGTTTTAATGTTAATGTTTATTAATGTTTTAATGTTTCAGGAAATCTGATCTTAAGAACGAACCTCATTTACTTGAAAAGTTTGATCAATATCTGATCAAATGAATGATCTGCTGGTTGAATTCATTTATTTAAATCTGAAACCCGTTTGTACATCAATTTATTAATTATTTATTAAACTACTAAACAATCAATTGTAAACATGAATTCACAGCCTTCTAATCTATTATAAACTAGTAAATCAATCTATTATATATACATTAATTCACATCCTACCAAACAAACTCCTATTACATCAATTTATTAATTATCTATTATAAACTAAATTAATAAACTAATAAAATCGGTGAACAGTGAATCATATGAATTTCATATAATTTCATATAAACTATTTGTCTCCTGGACGAGTTCGTATAAACTACTACTAGGACTACTACTGCACTTTATTTTTATTCACCGATCTACTTAGAATCTGCTCGTGACACGTTCGGAATTATCTCGCTTAAATTCGAGATATACCACGAAGTATCACTGTCAATACTTGCAAAGAATTCAAAATCCAACGACTAAAGACACGAGCCTATCTGCGAGATACTCGATCTCATCTCTGGATTATGTCCGAATATGCGAGTAATCGACAAGACAACAACAACAAAGTAGAAATAATTAGGAGTTGAAAAACTCAAAAAAAAGCAGGCTAATTGACGCGTAAACATAAATGTGAAAACGCGGGAAATGATTCAGTTTAGTAAGAGCGACGAAGAAGAAGACTATACCAATGAAAAAGGGCGGAGTCCTAACGAGTAAAATATTCTTGTCCACCGAGTCATTTTATGGTTCTATCGACATCGAACTCGAACACGTGCACGATTAATGGACTGCAACTACCATACGAATCGGCGATGATGAAACCCGGTGAACGATATCGCGCCCCGACCTTGATAATAATTCCCGAAGAATAAGAGGAATGCGCGGCCTGAGGTACGAGGAGGCCTTCCAAGTGCGCGTCACTCTGTAGGTCTTCCTCTCCCTCGTCCACCACCACTACGTTTCACCTTCTTCTCATCTTTTTCCTGCAACTTGGCGACGATTCTTCGAATTCGAGAAACTGGTCCGGCAACAATTTGTTATCCGGCCATCGATGCTCGGATCGATCACTAATAACCTCCCCCTCGTTCTTCCTTTTCTTCTTGCGTTACGTGACCGTCGTCGAGGGCACGCGGAGACGACGAGAACCGTCGTTCTCCTCCGTTTTGTCTCTTCGTCTCCTAAGTTCTACCCGTGGCTATCTAACCACGTGAGTACAGATACGTTGTTATACAGGGTGTTTCTGATCCGGCGGTTTAACTTTCAAAAAGGGCTTTGAAAATTTGAAGAGAGAGTCTACGATGAAGGCGGAAACGAAAGATCAAAGTGTGTTTTCATTTGAGGTTAAAGGCTTTGTTTAAAAAAAAAAACTCGAGTTTGAAAGTTCTTTTTTCTTTTGGCAGAAAGTTGCTCCTTTCCTCTTGATTTACATATAAATTTTCGGCATTAGCTTTAAATATAATTCCTGATTAGTAGCGATTATCGAATATTAACTTTCTTATATTGTATTTTATAAACTGATTTCTAAGAAAACGAGATTAGATCGTCACTTTTCGATTTGGAAATTTCCCGGGTTTGAAGAATAAGTCGAAAACAATGAGATAAGATACCTAGTTTCCCTTTTCGAAAAGACATTTATCAAATATACTTAGATTTAGTTGATTCTGGATTAGACAGTAATAGTTAACAATAGATTATTTTGCATGTAGAAATATTAATAAACTTTTCGTAGATAAAAATGATCGTACATTTTGTCACCTTTCATTCATTCAGTCTGTAATTAACCAAACTCAAATTTACGATATACAGACCCGACTTATAGAATATGTAGCTGTAAATATATTTCTTTACAGACTTTTCTCGAATCTCTAAGAATCTTCAAAACCACATATGTAGGTATTATCGTTTTGTTAGATTCAACTTTCTCTGACACGCATTTATTATATGAATTTAATAATATCGTACACGAAAACTTCCGGTAAAACTTCCAAACTCGATTTCCTCGAAAATGAAAGAAAGACATAAATGAAAAAAAATTTCCCTTTTCCTTTTCGACTCGTCTTTTCACACGCGATCTTTCTACTTCCTTTCCGCCGTATCTTCAGATCAGAGACACCCTGTACACGCGTCGTTGGAGGAGGAAGTCGCGAGTGAACGTGCGTTCGACGGTTTCAGGAAACAGGTTGCCAGTCGTGTTTTTTAATTATCATCGAGCAAAATCGTTGGAACATGCGCGGGACCGAGTGGAATGCGGACTTATTCAGAAAACAGACACGGCCACGTTTGCATGAAACAAGAGTTCGCCAGCAGGCTGGATTGTTTCTTTCGCGTTTCGAGTCGTAGAAGGGATGAATTCCTGATCGCTTCTTTCGCGATGGATTCGCGATTTTTAAAAACACCGCCGCTGCTTAATTAATTTCATCCGATGGGGCGGTTGTTTTCGCGAAAGTAAGACGCGTCGCGGCGTGTGACGCGATTTGTAGCAAAGTAAATTCTCTCTATCGATCGCACCGGACCGATTTGCTCGTTTCAGCGAGTGTCGCTCGTTTTTAAACGATCGGCCATACTCACGATCCCTTATATATTATCGTGTTTATCGCCCATTAAATTGTCTTTCATCCACGCCCGAACGGGAGAGGAAAGAGTTGCGACTGATTACTACTCACATCGCGAATAATCTTTGTGTAAATCTGTTCGCGCTGGACTGTCAATTATCGTAGTTCGATTGCCTGATCGAGCATGTTAGGATCGTTATCCACGTCGTGAAACTATCTGGCAAACTAAGAATGCAAAAATGTTAATATCGTTTTCTAATTTCCTCCGCGTAAGTAAATTTTGTGAAATTATGCGTGAAACTATATGTTCGTGATTTTCGTTTGTAGAGCAATTGTGTTCGTCGCTTAGAAGTGACATGCTAATTTATCGAATTAAACACTGTGCTTTATATTTCGATCGATAATAAAATATTTCATCCCGTACTTTAGAACTGTTCTTTCGTGTGTAATGGTATACCGTAGTAAATAATATTAAACGTCTATTATCAACAAATACCCTTTTCAAACAACAGAATGTTCGAATATCAAAATAGTTGAACAACCATAGGGTGAATGAGGAAGATTGAAACGATATTTAAAACGAAATATCCAATCGATAATAGCAATTTCATTCCAAGCGTTTGCGAATCCCCGTCGATGAGAATTCACAAGAAATTTTCTCTAACGGAAAAATCAAAGATTCTTCGTTCTCATGCGGCAAGAGATCGTGCAACCGTTCACGTAATACATCGAGAATTTTTCCACAGTTCGAGCAGCATCGACCAACGTCAGAATTTTACGCGAAAACCATCGATGAGAACGCAAGATCGTTTATCATCCGCGATCTTTCGCCCTGTCTGTTGCGTACAGGCATAATCCACTAGCTAGGGGTAACCGTTAGCATTTTACGCTTTTAATTGCCTGCACCATGATTCCTCGCTTTAATACCCCTTAAATATTTCCGCGGCTTGAACGCCGATCTTCACGAACAACGATAACAAACATATGCGCATGTACAACGTCGCATGTCACGTACTTTCATTTTCGAGATGTTATCGTAAGTTCTTGACGCTAATTCACTTCATTAGCAACGTTTCCCCGTTTTCTTTTCACGGGATATATGTAGGCACATTTTCTTTGCAACATTGTCTCATTTTCTTTTCATGTGCACCAAAATACGCGAACAATTCCTTAATTCTTGTAAAAGCAATGAGATACGAAGTTCTTAATACATTTCAATAAATTGTATATTCTAGTTTTAGAGAACTCCTCTAGAGAAAATACTTTTCTTACAATTCATTAAATATTCGACCACTAAGTGTGAAAAATAATTCTCTTCTCGTCATTTAATTAATGAAATTGAAAAAATAAAAAGACATCACAAGAAAAGAGTGTATTCTTCAAATTGCGACTATGAATGGAATAAAATGGTCTAATATTCTAATAGTAAGATATTTTAATATGAACTGATTCGTTATAGAATATGTTCGTACTTATATGATATTATAAATACATTTAATTTATTACATTTAAATATACACTAAGTGTAGATCTGTATAAATTTGTAGATAAATTGTACTTCACCGCATAGACCTGATATTTATTCAACGTAAAAATTACTTTTACTCGTCAGAAAATTATATGAAATTTTTTTTTTTTTTCTAAAGACGAAGATATAAATTCCATATTCTACAATTCGATTAACGCGTGAATTCAATTCTTTCGATGCTGTGACGCAGGGCGTTTTCCCTTGAAGCCGCCGCCTTGGTATTCTCAAGGCACGTAAATCTTTAGAAAGCTACGAGAGAAGAGGCCAATATCATCGAATCAATTAGATCTTAATGCATCGGTTGGCGTACCGGAGGCTTCGCCTTTCACAAAATTATCTCTCAGCCCCTTCGGGCAAAGAACGTATTACCAGCGCGCGACGAGTGCACCTCGTAAATCACTCGTAGTTCTGCAACACAGTTGAAGGCAGAAAAGAGAAACAATATTCGGGGCCGTATGTATCTGCACGCAGGTGCGTTTCAAGCGGAGGACATCGTTCAGCTTTCTCTCAATTTACGACCCGAAACATTCCACAATAGATAAAATTTTATTCGCTCGAATTTATAAATAAATGCGCGAGTCTCTATGCATGAGAAATCTGAAAGTATAAAAGTACACGCACGATGCGTGAAATACGCAAGAGTACATCAAATATTCGAAGTGTGAAATCTGAAAGTGTGATCGAAGCGCAATCCGAAAGTGTAAAAATTACACGTGACGTGTGAGATACATGCTTATTTATTATTAAAAAAAATCCACAAAAAAAATCCAATTGAAAAGTTCATTTTCAATAACAAGTAAGTTGCACCTTCTTCTTGTGATCCCAGTGCGAAATGATCGATCGTGCGAAAATTAATTATTTATTCTCTCGCACGCCAAGAGTTTACTTTCTAAATTGACTCTGGGACACAAATATAAAGATTCGATCTACTCGCGATCATAATCGTAACTTCTCCTTACGATCTCCACACTCGCGAGTGAGCACGTAATTTACAATTTTTATATCGTAATATTAGCCAAAATTCAAAAAATTCACGAAACAATCTGTATTACCGCAGTGATCACGCCATCAACAGATTTTATGATCGAAGAAACTGAAAGCATGACGCTGAAAATATCGGCGGGTGGAGTTTGTGGTGCAGTAGGTGGTCAGATAGAAAGAGAAAGAGAGAGAGAGAGAGAGAGAGAGAGAGTGTGTGTGTGTATCGATCGCACATGAGGAAGTGTAGAGGTCTTGGTTAGCTACCTGTTGGATCGAGCGAAGCAAAACCAGCAACGAACGTGACGCGGCACAGGAAGTTGATACGAACTGAGTACCGGAGTACCAGGGACACCCACGTGTGACAAGGCATCGCATAATCTGCCGGACATTTAGCGTAGGCAGGCTGGCTGCTAGCCGCGGTGGCTGCAGGTGCCTCGCGATGAGACAGGTGAAATTTCATAGCGAGTGACGCGATTAATCTGACGACGCTCCGAGGAAAAGTTTCAATTACTGTTGGCGCGCGGGAAAGCATGGAAAATCGGGATGATCGATGAAAGTGCACGGACGTTAACGCAACCGGATGACAAGACGATGGATATCCAGATATGGGATTGACTGTCTCGCAAGTAGGCCTCGAAACCTTCAGTCGTTACAAAGGATTTCAATCTTTTATAGTTTATAGCGTTTATATCCTGTAATGAACGATTTTTCTTGAATCAGAGCACTTGCAACGAGTATGTTACAACAAATGCATTACATTACAACGAATAATATAATAAATTAAATTTACTATGTGTATATTTATATGTTCTTACTTTACATATTTTATATGAAGAATGTATGTATGTATGTATGTATG
>WIUT01001870.1:0-26927 GCA_010645135.1 Tetragonula clypearis
GTAAGATTTTAAATTAATAAAATATAGAAGTTGATCACAAAACAAAGCTTACAGCGTCCATTAATTGAACTAAAGATGATAAAATTTTGCTCAGTAAATTTTATATTCGTTACGCGTAAAATCTGATAAGGATAATTAACTATGCTAGAACGTCATCGAAGATTAGTGTTTACAGCAGCTTATTTTGTCATTTTTTGTTGCGCTGCATCATCCGCTTTTTCAGTATTCGTAAAACCCTTACAGCTTGCAACCAATAGTACGGCTGCAGAAGTTATGTTTACCTTGACTATATACCAATTTTGTATGGCTTTATTTGGTATTATTTCAGGTAAAATTGTTGATAAGATTGGTCCAAAATTAGTCGTTTATGTTGGTGGATTAGTTTATGGACTAGGATGGAGTTTAACGGCTTTTTCAACAAGTATTGCAAGTTTGTATTTATTTTGTGGGGTTTTAGGTGGTATAGGTAATGGCTTAATTTATAATCCGTCGTTGAATATTGCATTAAGATGGTATCCCGAAAAAAGAGGCATAATATCTGGATTTTTATTAACCGCCGCTTCACTTGGGCCATTAATTTTGGCGAAAGTAGGTGCGATATTAAGCGAATCTTTTGGAACTTATGGATTTATTTATATAGGTACAACATTTAGTATCATTATTTGGGCCGTTGCTTGGGTAATGGATATTCCAGATAAGAATTGGCACCCCAAACATTATCAACCGAAAAAAATCAATCCTTCATCGGTAAATACCAAAAATTATACTGCTAGCGAAATGCTAAAAACATCCACATTTTGGTATTTATTTGTTTTATTTTCAATTGCTTGTACAGCGGGAATTATGATGATTAGTTCTTTATCGCCTATTGTACAAAAACAATTACATATGACACCTATTGTTGCAGCTAATATGGTTGCCGTTAATCTTATTGCGAATATTTGTGGTCGATTATTGGTAGGTAAATTTTGCGATCTATTAGGCGAATTACAAACGCTACTTGGAATATTAGTCTTAACTATAATCAGTTTAATTGGTTTGATGAATGCGACTTCAATTTACGTTTTTGTTCCATTCCTGATTATTTTAGGCGGCGCATTTGGTGGCGTGCTTGTGGTTTTTCCTCCTTTAACCTCAAAATGCTTTGGTTTGCAAAATTTTGGTTTTAATTATGGAATTTTATTTTTTGCTTATGCTGCTGGTGCATTAATTGGACCACAAGTAGCAGCGCATTCCCTTGATCCTAACTTAGGAGTATTTGCTTATCGTTATGCTTATATTATTTCGGCCATAATTGCGGGTATAGGGTTATTACTTACTTTAATCTTAATGAAGAAAATGAAATCTAATCAATAACCTTATTCAAGCTAATACCGTATGACGAACAAATAACCGTTTATCTCAATGAGCGGTTATTTTTCAATGTTTGTTATATGACTGATTAATCGACCTGATTTTAAGCGATTGATTATGGTGTCACCTATTTTAACTTGTTGGCTATCTTGGATAATTTGATTAGCTTGATTAAGCGTAACTGAATAACCTCTTTCTAGTGTGGCAAGTGGACTAACTGTATTTAACTGGGTAGCTTGTAAGGCTAACTGGTGTTTTGCTGCAATTAACTTATTTTGGATAGTATTATGCAATTGTTGTTGTAGTTGGTTAAACATTTGCCCAAAATAAATAATTTTATTTTGAGGTGATTGTTGCGTTAATTTTTTTTCTATAATCTGATAGTGATTTGATTGTTTTAATAAATATTGCTGAATACTTTCTACTAATGCATGTTGATGTACTTGTAATTGGTTGAGCTGTTTTGTCAACTTTGTTTGTGGGTGTAAAAGTTGTAGAGAATGATTTAGTTTGGCTAATTTCTCTCGATATCTGACTAATAAGTAGTCCATCGCCATGGCTAAATGTTGTTCATGAATCTGTAAGCGTTTGATTTGTTCAAGTTTATCGTGACTGACTATTTCAGCAGCAGCCGAGGGTGTTGCTGCGCGCACGTCAGCAACAAAATCAGCAATGGTGAAATCAATTTCATGTCCAACCGCACTTATTATCGGAAGTTGGCTTTCAAAAATGGCTCTTGCGACGATTTCTTCATTAAAAGGCCATAAATCTTCAAGCGAACCGCCCCCTCGCCCAACAATTAACACATCACATTCTTGACGTAAGTTGGCAATTTGTATTTTATGTGCTATTTGCGCAGCCGCTGCATTTCCTTGCACTTGAGCTGGGTAAATAATTAAATTTAGACTAGGATCGCGTCGTTTTAATATCTGACAAATATCATGCAAGGCAGCACCTGTTGAGGAGGTGATTATACCCACGGTACGAATATTACTTGGCAATATTTTTTTATAAATGTCGTCAAATAAACCTTCTGATTTTAGTTTTTGTTTTAATGCATCAAACTTTTGCTGTAATAAACCCGCACCAGCAGACTGCATTTTTTCAATAACTAATTGATATTCTCCTCGCGCTTCATAAAGTGTTACCGTTGCACAAACTAAAACTTGTTGACCATTTTGGGGTGTAAAGCCAGTTCGATAATTGCTATTACGAAACATAGCGCAGCGAACTTGCGCTGTGTCATCTTTCAGCGTGAAATACCAATGTCCAGAAACAGGACGTGAAAAATTCGAAATTTCTCCAACTAACCAAATTTGGCCAACTGCATCAGTCAGTAAATCTTTAACCAGTTGATTAAGATCTTTAACCGATAAAACATTGTTATTTATGCTCATAGCTATCCTAACTTATTTTTTAGTTTTGAATGTCGTATATAATTAAGCTTCTAAAGAAAACTCTGCCCATACAGGTGCATGATCAGAGGGTTTTTCCATTGCGCGAATTTCATAATCTATGCCTGTTTTTTGGCAAAAATTAAGTAATTTTTGACTAGCTAAAATAAGATCTATCCGTAAACCTGTACCTGTATCAAATCCTCGAGAACGATAATCAAACCATGAGTAATCTTGTGTAGATGGATGTTCATTACGATAAGTATCAATAAAACCTAATGACATAAGATTATTCATCCATTCGCGTTCTTCCGGTAAAAAAGCACATTTTCCGGTCCGTAACCAACGTTTACGATTAATTTCAGCAATGCCAATATCAAGATCAGTCGGGCAGATATTCATATCACCTATCACAACCGTGAGTTGTTCATTTAATTTTTGATCCACTAAATAGTTATTTAAATCTTGATAAAATTTGCGTTTAAGTGGGTATTTTGTTTCATGATGCATACTTTCACCTTGAGGAAAGTAGCCATTAATTACGGTTAAATTACCTTTAGGCGTTTCAAGTTCAACCATAATGAGTCGGCGTTGTGCATCTTCATTATCTGTTGGGAAACCATATTTCACCGATATCGGTTTTTGTTTTGTTAAGATTGCCACACCATAGTGACCTTTTTGTCCATAATAATTAAGGTGATAGCCAAATTGTGCAAGATCCTCAAGTGGAAATTGGTCATCATGGACTTTAGTTTCTTGTAGTCCAATAATATCAGGATTATGTTTTTCAATAATTGCGGCTAATTGGTGAATACGTGCTCTAAGACTATTAATGTTAAATGAGATTATTTTCATGATAGATTGCTGATATTTGGTAAATTAGATTGGATATAGCTCATCCTATCAAAAATACGTTATACTGTTAAGTTATTACTGTAAAAGTTAGAATTTAGACTATTTTATCACGAAAGGAAAACCAATCATGTCTCAAGAATTAAGTGATTTACGCAACAAAATTGATCTTGTTGATCAATCTATTTTATCGCTAATTAATGAGCGATTAGCGTTAGTTGCTAAAGTCGGTGAGGTGAAAAGTAAGCAAGGTATTCCTATTTATGATCCTAAACGTGAAAATACCATGTTAGCTAAGCGGCGGCAAGAAGCCGAACAGATGGGCATTTCGCCTAATTTAATTGAAGATATTTTACGTCGTTTAATGCGTGAATCTTATCATCATGAAAATGACAAAGGATTTAAAAAAGTCTATCAAGGACAAGGTAATATAGTTATTGTTGGCGGTAATGGGCAGATGGGGCAATTATTTACACGTTTATTTAAGTTGTCTGGCTATCAAGTCAAAATATTAGGTTCAAAAAATATGCATTTGGCTGTTGAAACGGTAGCAGATGCGGCAGCAGTTATTATTACCGTGCCTATCAATAAAACGGCAGAAATTATTTCACAGCTGCCGCCATTACCTAAAGAATGTATTTTAACTGATTTCACATCAATTAAAGCCTTACCTTTACAAACCATGTTAAAGCAACATTCAGGTCCGGTCGTTGGATTACATCCTATGTTTGGTCCTGATGTTCCTAATTTGGCGAAGCAAATTATTGTTTATTGTGAAGGGCGTTTTCCAGATCATTATCAATGGTTAATCGAACAAATGCGCATATGGGGGGCCAATTTATATACAATTGATGCTAATGAACATGATAAATGTATGTCATTTATTCAAGCTCTACGCCATTTTACTTCGTTTACCTATGGAGTGAATTTACAGCAAGAAGGCGTTGATTTAGAACAACTTATTGCTCTTTCTTCGCCTATTTATCGTTTAGAGTTAATGATGGTCGGGCGTTTATTTGCTCAAGATCCGCAATTATATGCCGATATAATCTTATCATCAAAAGAAAATATTGAATTAATTAAACGCTATTATGAACGTTTTGGTAAAATGGTAGAATTAGTTGAAAAAGGCGATAAAGCTAAATTTGTCGAAAGTTTTAACGAAGTCACCGAGTGGTTTGGTGCTTATGCTGAGCGTTTTATAAAAGAAAGCCAATCAATGTTAAAAATGGCTAATGATAATCGCGAATAATATTAATTTTTTATTTTATTATGATTGACTTATTAGTTTACTTAACTAGTGAGTTAAAAGGACAGAATAAATCAATATATAAGTTCATAAAGTTCCTTTTTTATTTGTCCAATATTAAAGAATAGACATTTATATATAAAATTTAATCACCCAAAAATAATAAAATGTGATATGTGTGAAAGAAAGGAGATACAAATGTCTGAACGTCAGTTTTTTGGAACAGATGGCATTCGGGGGCGAGTTGGAAAATATCCTATTACACCAGATTTTGCATTAAAACTAGGTTGGGCAGCAGGGCGTGTATTAGCTAAAGATGGCATAAAGAAAGTCATCATTGGTAAAGATACACGTATTTCAGGCTATATGTTAGAATCCGCTTTAGAAGCCGGTTTTGCCTCGGCTGGTGTTGCTGCGGCTTTTACAGGGCCTATGCCAACCCCTGCTATTGCTTATTTAACCAGAACTTTTCGCGCCGATGCTGGCGTTGTCATATCTGCATCTCATAATCCTTTTTATGATAATGGCATCAAATTTTTTTCAACAGATGGTAAAAAATTAGCTGATTCTATTGAATTACAAATTGAGCAAGAACTTCAAAAAGAGATTGATTGTGTAGCCTCAGAGCAATTAGGCAGAGCGAGTCGAATTACCGATGCTGCTGGTCGTTATATTGAGTTTTGCAAAAGTACTTTTGATCATAATTTAAGTTTGTCAGGACTTAAAATTGTCGTGGATTGTGCAAATGGGGCAACTTATCATATTGCTCCTCAAGTACTACGAGAACTTGGCGCTGAAGTGATTAAAATTGGTTGTGATCCTGATGGTGTTAATATTAATCAAGATTGTGGCGCAACTGATATCCAAATGTTAGCAAAACGTGTTATTGATGAAAACGCAGATTTAGGCATTGCTTTAGATGGTGATGGCGATCGTGTTATTATGGTCGATCATAAGGGATGTAAAATTGATGGTGATCTAATCATATATATCATTGCCCGTGAATCCCTTAGAAGTGGTAATTTGCGAGGTGGTGTAGTTGGCACCTTAATGAGTAATATGGGACTTGAAATTGCGCTAAAGAATTTAGGTATTCCATTTGTACGCGCCAAAGTTGGCGATCGATATGTGCTTGAAAAATTGCTCGAACGAAATTGGCGACTTGGCGCTGAAAATTCTGGCCATGTATTATTATTAGATAAAACCACAACAGGTGATGGCATTATTGCTGGTTTGCAAGTATTAAGTGCTATGGTTCGTAATGACATGTCATTAGAAGAGTTATGCCAAGGTATGGATATGTTGCCACAAGTGCTGATAAATGTTCATTATAATTCAGTAAATGATCCGCTAAATAATACTAATGTCATTAGCGTTATTAAGCAAGTAGAAACAGAATTAGCAGATAAAGGTCGAGTATTGATTCGTAAATCAGGTACCGAGCCATTAATTCGCGTTATGGTTGAAGGAAATAACGAAAATAATGTTCGAAAGTATGCAAAACAAATTGCAGATGCGGTGAAAGCAAATTGTTAAATGCAATATAAAAATAAATAAACATTTTTTTCAAAGCGTTAAGTTCAATAATTGATAAAATAATTATCTAAACGGATAATGTACAATTTAACCAAAAATGTTTTCCTGTTTAAATTTTTTAATCAGTTATTGACTTGGCATAGGTGAATGCGTTTAAAATGATAGATGCATTTTATTAAAACGATTGTTTATGTTTTTTAAAATTAAAACAGGTAAACAATATTTTTTATTCTTTTAAAGGTAAGAGGGTTATATGGCCGTTTCCTCTCCAGCTTCACCACAAGAGTACATTAAGCATCATCTTGAAAATTTACATGTAGGTACGGGATTTTGGGCATGGAATCTTGATTCACTGTTTTTTTCAATTCTTCTCGGTATTTTATTTTTATGGATATTCCGACATGTTGCCAAAAAAGCAACTAGTGGTGTACCCGGAAAATTACAGTGTGCAGTTGAGATGCTTTTTGGGTTTGTTAATAATACCGTTAAAGATATGTTCCATGGTGAAAATAAATTAATCGCACCGTTAGCTTTAACTGTTTTTATCTGGGTATTTTTAATGAATTTTATGGATCTTATTCCGGTTGATTTTCTACCTTATGCCGCACAGTATTTAGGTCTAAATCATTTACGAGTTGTACCGACAGCGGATGTTAGTGTAACTATGTCAATGGCATTAGGTGTGTTTATTCTTATTATCATTTATTCCATTAAATACAAAGGAATTAAAGGTTTTATTAAGGAATATACGCTTCATCCATTTAATCATTGGGCGTTCGCTCCGATCAATTTAGTTTTAGAACTTGTTAGCTTGTTAGCAAAACCGGTTTCTTTAGGTTTGCGATTATTTGGCAATATGTATGCAGGTGAACTTATTTTCATCTTAATTGCCGCATTATTACCATGGTGGTCACAATGGGCTCTATCTTTGCCATGGGCTATTTTTCATATTTTGATAATCACCTTACAAGCATTTATTTTTATGGTGTTGACGATTGTCTACCTTGCAATAGCATCGACAACAGATGATCATTAATAGTAATTTTTTGATAATTAACTGGAGTATATAATGGATAGTATGTTATTTGTTGCCGCAGGCATAATGATGGGCTTAGCTGCAATTGGTGGTGCAGTAGGGATTGGCTTATTAGGTGGTAAATTTTTAGAGGGTGCTGCTCGTCAACCTGAATTAATGCCAATGTTAAGAACACAATTTTTTATTGTTATGGGTCTAGTTGATGCCATTCCAATGATTTGTGTGGGTATTGCTTTATATATTATTTTTGCGGTTGCTGGTTAATAAAAATTTAAGAGGAATTGTCTCATGAACATGAATGCAACTCTCCTCGGCCAAGCAATTACATTTGTATTGTTTGTTTGGTTCTGTATGAAATTTGTTTGGCCTCCGGTTATTCGTGCGATTGAAAAACGCCAAAAAGAAATAGCTGATGGTCTTGCTTCTGCAGAAACAGCAAAAAAAGATTTGGAATTAGCCAAAGCAAATACATTTGACATAATGCAAAAGGCTAAGGTTGAAGCAAATACGATAATTGAGCAAGCAAATAAACGTAAAGCGCTTATTCTCGACGAGGCTAAACAAGAAGCAATACGTGAAAAAGAACGTATTGTTGCGCAAGGTCTTGCCGAAATTGACGCCGAACGTAAACGTATGCAACAAGAGCTCAAACAAAAAGTTGCAGCGCTTGCTATTGCAGGTGCTGAAAAAATTATTGAACGTTCCGTTAATGAAGCCGCTAATAGCGACATCATTGATAAACTTGTAGCTGAATTATAAGAGGACAAGAGCAATGACTAATTCAATTACAATTGCTCGTCCTTATGCTAAAGCAGCTTTTGACTTTGCAGTAGAAAAAGATAGCTTAGAATCATGGCATAAAATGTTGGTGTTTGCAGCTCAAGTTAGCAACGACACGCAAATCAGAAGTCAGTTAATGTCTGATATGAAACCTGATTCTATTGCTAAGTTATTTATCCAAATTTGTGACGGGTTTATGGATGAATATGGCGCGAATTTTATTAAGGTAATGGCCGAAAATAAACGTTTAGCCCTTCTTCCAGAAGTATTAACGTTATTTGAGAAATTAAAATTAGAGCACGAATCACAAGCCGATGTTTAGGTGATTTCAGCTCACGAACTTTCTCAAAAGCAATTGGATGATATTTCTACTTTTGTCGAAAAACGTTTATCACGAAAAATAAATCTGAAATGTTATATCGATAACTCGCTTATTTCTGGATTTATTATTCGATCGGGCGATATGATTATAGATAGTAGTATCCGAGGGCGTTTAAATCGTTTAAATGAATCCCTCCAGTCTTAAGGGGACTGATAATGCAGCTAAATTCAACTGAAATAAGTGAACTAATAAAAGAACGGATTTCAAAGTTCAATGTTGTGACAGAAGCTCACAACGAAGGGACTATCATCTCTGTTAGTGATGGTATTGTGCGTATTTATGGTTTAACAGGTGTTATGCAAGGCGAAATGATTGCATTACCTGGAAATCGCTATGCAATTGCACTTAATCTTGAAAGAGATGCGGTGGGTGCGGTTGTTATGGGTGAATATGAAAACCTGTCAGAAGGCATGAAAGTACAATGTACTGGCCGTATTCTTGAAGTACCCGTCGGTGATGGATTGTTAGGTCGTGTAATTAACACCTTAGGCCAACCAATTGATGGAAAAGGAACATTACAACATGATGGTTTCTCTCCTGTTGAAGTTGTTGCGCCAGGCGTAATTGATCGTAAGTCTGTGGATCAGGCTTTACAAACGGGTTATAAAGCAGTTGACTCCATGATCCCAATTGGACGTGGTCAGCGTGAACTTATTATCGGTGATCGTCAAACGGGTAAAACAGCGCTTGCAATTGATGCAATTATTAACCAACGTGATTCAGGTGTTAAATGTATCTATGTTGCAATTGGTCAAAAACAATCAACTATTGCAAATGTGGTGCGTAAACTTGATGAGTATGGTGCGTTAAAAAATACCATTGTTGTTGTTGCATCCGCATCTGAATCAGCTGCTTTACAATACTTAGCACCTTATGCGGGCTGTGCGATGGGTGAATATTTCCGAAATCGCGGTGAAGATGCTTTGATTGTTTATGACGATCTTTCAAAACAAGCTGTTGCTTATCGTCAAATTTCATTATTACTTCGTCGTCCACCTGGACGTGAAGCCTATCCTGGTGATGTTTTTTACCTTCATTCTCGATTACTAGAACGTGCTGCACGTGTTAATGAAAGTTTTGTAGAAGAGTTCACGAAAGGTGAAGTTAAAGGTAAAACCGGTTCATTAACAGCATTACCGATAATTGAAACACAAGCTGGCGATGTTTCGGCTTTTGTGCCGACCAATGTTATTTCGATAACAGATGGACAAATATTTTTGGAAACAAATTTATTTAATGCCGGTATAAGACCTGCGGTTAACCCCGGTATTTCAGTCTCACGTGTAGGCGGTGCTGCGCAAACTAAGATAATGAAAAAATTATCGGGTGGTATTCGTACAGCGCTTGCGCAATATCGTGAACTTGCCGCATTTTCACAATTTGCATCTGATCTTGATGAAGCAACGCGTAGCCAATTAAGTCATGGTGAGAAAGTCACTGAGCTGTTAAAGCAAAAACAATACTCACCGATGAAAGTTTCTGAGCAATCGATTGCGCTTTATGCAGCTGAACGAGGTTACCTTGAAGATGTAGAATTAGCTAAAGTTCTTCCGTTCCAAGATGCATTAATTGCTTATGCCCAAACACAACATGCTGATTTAATGAAGCTTATTGATGAAACAGGCAATTATAATGATGAGATTGAAAACCAGCTTAAAAAATTGCTTGAAAGCTTTAAATCAACTCAGACTTGGTAAGCATGAGGTAAAAAATGGCTAATGCAAAAGAGATACGAACAAAAATTGGCAGTATCCAAAGCACGCAAAAAATTACTAAAGCAATGGAGATGGTTGCCAATTCTAAGATGCGTAAAACGCAAGACAGAATGGCTGCAAGTCGTCCTTATGCGGAAATGATTCAAGATGTGATTGGACATTTAGCGTTGGCCCAAGTAGGAGCCAAACACCCCTATCTTGAACAACGAGATATTAAACGTGTTGGCTACCTAATAATATCAACCGATCGCGGATTATGTGGTGGGTTAAATATTAATCTTTTTAAAACTGTTTTGGCTGATATTTCAAAATGGCACCAAAAAGGGGTTGAAGCGGATCTTGCTGTTATTGGATCACAAGGTGTTGGCTTTTTTTCATCGTTAAGATCAAGTATTTTAACGCAAGTGACAGGTTTAGGTGATGAGCCAAGTTTATCTGAATTAATTGGCCCTGTAAAAACTATGCTTGAAGCTTATGACAATGGAAAAATTGATAGATTATATATAGTGACTAATAAATTTATTAATACCATGTCGCAAAAGCCTGTCAAACAGCAATTATTACCCTTACCAGCATCAGATGATAAACAACTTAAAAATTTATCATGGGATTATATTTATGAACCAGATGCAAAATCATTATTCGCCGTCATATTGCGTCGTTATATTGAATCACAAGTTTATCAAGCTGTTGTTGAAAATTTAGCGAGTGAACAAGCTGCACGCATGGTTGCGATGAAAGCAGCAACGGATAATGGTGCAAATCTAATTAATGAATTACAAATTGTTTATAATAAAGCACGTCAAAGTGCGATTACCAATGAGTTAATTGATATTGTATCGGGTGCATCTGCTGTGTCAGGTTAGGGCTAATTTATTGGCTTTTATTTAAGATAAAGACGTAGAGGATTAAAAATGGCTACTGGAAAGATTGTCCAGATCATAGGTGCTGTGGTAGATGTTGAATTCCCAGAAGATGCAGTACCAAAAATATATGATGCATTAGAAGTGGACACTGGCACTGAAAAATTAGTATTGGAAGTTCAACAACAATTAGGTGGTGGCGTTGTTTGTTGTATCGCCATGGGATCGTCTGACGGATTAAGACGTGGGCTTGACGTAATTAATACAGGTCATGGTATTGAAGTGCCTGTTGGCGTTAAAACGCTTGGGCGTATTATGAATGTATTAGGTGAGCCTGTTGATAAAGAAGGTTCAATTGATGCAGAAGAATCATGGCCAATACATCGCGATCCTCCTTCTTATGAAGAGTTAGCAAACTCAACAGAATTACTTGAAACAGGTATTAAAGTCATTGACTTAATTTGCCCATTTGCAAAAGGGGGTAAAGTTGGTTTATTCGGTGGTGCTGGAGTGGGTAAAACAGTTAATATGATGGAATTAATTCGTAATATTGCGATAGAACATTCTGGTTATTCTGTATTTACTGGTGTTGGTGAACGAACGCGTGAAGGTAATGACTTTTATCATGAAATGAAAGATTCTAATGTTCTAGATAAAGTATCGCTAGTTTATGGACAAATGAATGAGCCACCTGGAAACCGTTTACGCGTTGCCTTAACGGGGCTAACTCTTGCCGAAAAATTCCGTGATGAAGGTCGTGATGTATTATTATTTATTGATAATATCTATCGCTATACTTTAGCAGGAACTGAGGTTTCAGCATTATTAGGACGAATGCCATCGGCGGTAGGTTATCAACCAACACTCGCTGAAGAAATGGGCTTATTACAAGAACGAATTACGTCAACTAAAACGGGTTCAATTACATCAATACAAGCAGTTTATGTTCCAGCCGATGACTTAACGGATCCTTCGCCTGCAACAACATTTGCGCATTTAGATGCAACAATTGTATTAAGTCGTCAAATTGCGTCTTTAGGTATATACCCAGCGGTTGATCCATTGGATTCAACCAGTCGTCAATTAGATCCTTTAGTTGTAGGTCAGGAACATTATGATTGCGCACGAGGTGTTCAATCCATTTTACAACGTTATCAAGAATTAAAAGATATTATTGCCATTCTTGGTATGGATGAGTTATCTGAAGAAGATAAACTTATTGTAGCTCGTGCACGTAAAATTCAACGTTTCTTATCACAACCATTCTTTGTTGCTGAAGTATTTACAGGTAGTCCAGGTAAATACGTACCATTAAAAGATACCATCAGTGCTTTTAATGGAATTATGAAGGGTGATTATGATCATATTCCTGAACAAGCGTTCTATATGGTTGGCTCTATTGATGAAGCGATTGAGAAGGCAAAATCGCTTTAAGGGTTTTTATCGTAAGGAGTCAAAATTATGGCACTAACTTCCTATCAATTAGAAGTCGTTAGTGCTGAATCTCATCTATTTTCGGGTGAGGTTCAGCGAATTAGAGTGACAGGTAGTGAAGGTGAACTTGGAATTTATCCCGGTCATACTCCATTACTCACCACCATAAAACCGGGCTTAATTGGCATAGTTAAAGCAAATAATGAAGAAGAATTTATTTATTTGTCAGGCGGTATTTTAGAAGTTCAACCTAATAAAGTCATTCTTTTAGCTGATACAGCTATTCGAGGTGAAGATTTAGATGAGAAAAGAGCTCAAGAATCTGTAAGGCAAGCGCAAGAAAATATTAAGCATCTTAATCAAGATATGAGTTTTGCTGAAGCATCTGCAGAATTATCTAAAGCACTCGCTAAACTTAAAGTGATTGAATTAACGCGACGAATCAATCAATAATTATTCATCAATTAAATATGGATAAATGTATAACCCATAGGCTTAGTCTATGGGTTTTTTTATTAATATACGATTGCTTAATGACATCATTTAATTTAACTTTTAAGTGAGATACTTGCAAAGAAAGATAAAATTAAACATAAAAAAATCTGGATAGAAGCCACCCAGATTTTTATTTTATTCATTGAAATTAAATTAAAAGTCTAAATTTGCCGCTTTTAAGGCATTTTCTTCAATAAATAACCGCCGTGGTTCAACTTCATCACCCATTAATGTGGTAAAAAGTTGATCTGCTTCAATGGCATCTTTAATCGTAACTTGTAACATGCGGCGACTAGTTGGATCCATAGTTGTTTCCCACAATTGATCAGGATTCATTTCACCAAGTCCTTTATAGCGTTGAATCATAAGACCTCGACGAGATTCTTTGATCAGCCAATCGACAGCTTCTTCAAAAGATTCGATAGGATGGCGACGTTCACCACGTTTAATATAAGCACCTTCTTCGATTAAATTATGTAATTGCGCACCTAAATGACAAATATTACGATACTCATTACTGTGTATAAATACTTGATCTAATGCATAGCTCGAATCGACACCATGTGTTCTTACCTGAATCACAGGAATATAAAGATGTTGTTGTTCATTATAAACTATCGAGTAAAGGTAAGTGCTGCCATGTTGTTCTTGCTGAGTCAATTTTTCTACTAACTGTTTAGCCCAATCGGTCACTTTTTGTTGATCTTTCATGATATCTTCAGTTAATACTTGCTGATAAACCAAATTACAAAGTAATGATTTAGGATAACGGCGTTCCATTTTTTGAATTAATTTTTGTACTTTTTGGTATTCAGCAATGAGTTTTTCTAATGCTTGACCTGCAAGCGGTGGCGCATCAGTATTAACATGTAATGATGCATCTTCAAGTGCTAGTGCAATTTGGAATTGCGTCATTGCATCATCATCTTTGATATATTGTTCTTGTTTACCTTTTTTGACTTTATAAAGGGGTGGTTGTGCAATGTACACATAACCTCGCTCAATAATTTCAGGCATTTGACGATAGAAAAAGGTTAGTAAAAGCGTACGAATATGGGAACCATCAACATCTGCATCGGTCATAATAATAATATTATGATAACGCATCTTATCAGGATTATATTCATCACGACCAATGCCACAGCCAAGCGCTGTTATTAATGTAGCGACTTCTTGTGATGAAAGCATTTTGTCAAATCGCGCTTTTTCAACATTTAGTATTTTACCTTTTAGCGGCAAAATGGCTTGATTTTTGCGATTTCGACCCTGTTTAGCTGATCCTCCAGCTGAGTCCCCTTCCACTAAATAAAGTTCTGATAAAGCAGGATCTTTTTCTTGGCAATCTGCTAATTTACCTGGTAAGCCACCTAAATCAAGCGCACCTTTACGTCGAGTCATTTCACGTGCACGGCGAGCTGCTTCACGTGCTCTAGCTGCATCAATAATTTTACCAACAATAATTTTTGCATCTGACGGGCTTTCAAGTAAATACTCAGTTAATTTTTCGCCCATGACAGATTCAACAGCCGACTTAACTTCAGATGAAACTAATTTATCTTTGGTTTGTGAAGAGAATTTTGGATCTGGCACTTTAACGGATACAACAGCAATCAACCCTTCACGTGCATCATCACCTGTTGCACTAATTTTTGCTTTTTTACTATAACCTTCAGATTCCATATAGTTATTTAAGGTACGCGTCATAGCACCACGAAAACCAGCTAAATGTGTACCACCATCTCGCTGTGGAATATTATTGGTAAAACAGTAAATATTTTCTTGGTAACCATCATTCCATTGCAATGCAACTTCAACACCAATATTATCTTTCTCAGTACTGAAATAAAAGATTTTAGGATGAATAGGATTTTTATTTTTGTTTAAATATTCAACAAAAGCTTGAATGCCACCAGCGTAATGGTAGTTTTCGTGTTTACCCGTACGCTCGTCGGTTAGATTAATCGATACACCCGAGTTTAAGAAAGATAATTCACGTAATCGTTTCGCCAAAATTTCATAGACAAACTCAATGTTATTAAAGGTTTGTGGACTTGGCCAAAAACGAACATAGGTACCTGATTCAGTGGTTGAATCAATAATATTCAGTGGTGCTTGTGGAACGCCAAGGTGATAAATTTGTTGATGCACTTTACCATCACGATAAATGAGTAATTCTAATTTATCGGATAACGCATTAACGACTGAAACACCAACCCCATGCAATCCACCTGATACTTTATAGGAATTATCATCAAATTTACCACCGGCATGTAATACAGTCATAATCACTTCTGCAGCTGAAATACCTTCTTCTTTATGAATATCAGTTGGGATACCTCGACCATTATCACGAATAGAGACAGAATTATCAGGATGTATGGTTACATCAATATTTGTACAATAACCTGCTAATGCTTCGTCAATTGCATTGTCAACAACTTCAAAAACCATATGGTGAAGACCAGTACCATCATCTGTATCACCAATATACATACCTGGACGTTTACGGACAGCATCAAGTCCTTTAAGAACTTTAATACTTGAAGAATCATAAGAGTTAGACATGAATTTCTCTACTTTAGTTGATTGTATTAATCAGTTGTGACATCTTTTTTAAATTCTCAAAACAACTGTATAGTTTTAGGATAAAGGCAAAGCTATAAGCCCAACCAAATGGGTATCCATTATGTCAATATAATGGCTTTAAAAAAGAATGTTTATTAATCGCTAATTATACCAGATTTGATGTAAAAAATCTTAGAATTTTCATCGATCATATGGCTAATTTGCTGTTGTGTTACGGCACTAATAAATACTTGCGAATTCAATGATTTTAATTTATCGGCTAATAGTTGACGTTTAGTTTTATCTAATTCAGAAGCAAAATCATCTAACAAATAAATGCAGGGTTGTTTGGTTAAACTCGAATAATATTCACCTTGTGCTAATCGCATCGAACACATGAGCAATTTTAATTGACCTCGTGAAAATAAATCTTCAACAGGTATATGATCAATTTGCAATCGAATATCTGCTTTATGTGGCCCAAGCGTCGTATAACTAAGTGCTTTGTCACGATCATATTGTTTATATAAAACGTCAGCGTAATCTAAATTAGCATCCCATCCTTGATAATAATGAGATTGCAAACTATATTCAGGTAAAAATTCGGTGGTTGTACGAATAATTTCGGGAAAGATATGGCTTGTATAGCTTTTGCGTATTTGTGCAATTTTTGTCGCAATAGGCACAATTTCTTTATCCCAAGCTAGCAATTGATTATAACTTTGGCTTTGTTTTAGAAGTGCATTACGTTGTTTAAATAAACGCCTTAAATTATTCCATAGCGTAAAAAATTCGGGATAATGATGGAAACATCCCCAATCTACATAAGCACGTCGATATTTGGGACCACCCGTTAATAAATCAAATCCTTCAGGTGTAATCAATTGAATTGGTAACAATTTGGCTAAATCCGTTAAACGATAGCCTTCGTCATTATCAATTTTAATTTTATTATCATTATTACGTGATTTTGATAAACCTATATTACGTGTTTGTGACTGGGATGTGATAACTTGACTAAATAAAATAAATTCATTATGTTGATGTTGAATAATACGATTGGATTGATTATGGCGAAAAGAACGACCATGCCCAAGCATATATATAGCTTCAAGCAGACTCGTTTTTCCGCTGCCATTATCACCTATAATAAAATTAAATTTAGATGATAATAACAATTTTGCCGTGTTAATATTACGAAAGTGATGCAAATTTAATTGTGAAATAGTCATATATTTATGTCTTTAAACAGTAACAATTTTTTTATGCATCAGTATCGGTTAAAAAACAATAGTTAAGTAATTGTAACATTTAAATATTGGTTAATTATAATCGCATTGGCATAACAACATAGGTTGCCGATTGATCATTAATATTTTCAATTTGAACACTCGACGTTGCATCAGTCAATAAAAGCTGAACAGATTCGCATTTTAAGGTATTTAAAATATCTAATAAATAAGTCACATTAAAACCAATTTCAAGCTCTGGTGAATCATATTTAACATCGATAATTTCTTCTGCTTCTTCTTGTTCAGGATTGTTCGCTGTAATTTTTATTTGATTATTGTTTACATACAGTCTTATACCCCGAAATTTTTCATTCGATAATATGGCGACGCGCGATAACGCATTACGCAATTCATCACAGGCGACTTCAAGTTTTTTATCAGGATTACGTGGTAAAACACGTTTATAATCAGGAAAACGGCCATCGATTAACTTTGAAGTAAAGGTAAAATCAGCGAGTTTAATCCGTAAATTATTACTACCAATTTGCATATTAATCGGCTCGTCATTATCACTTACTAATTTAGCCAGTTCCAATACACCTTTTCGGGGTAAAATAACTGAACAAGACTGCTGTATATTTTGCCCAATCGCTAAAGAGCATGCCGCTAATCGATGGCCATCTGTTGCAACAGTTTTTAATACATCCTCTTCAAGCTCAAATAGCATACCATTTAAGTAATAACGAACATCTTGGTTTGCCATTGAAAATTGAGCGGAATCAATTAGCTTTTTAACGGTTTTTTGCGGAATAAAAAAATCAATATCACTTTGCCAGTTTTCTAAATTTGGAAAATCGCTAGCAGGTAATGTTGCTAATGAAAATTTACTTCGACCTGATTGAATGATTAATCGATTATCATCAAGCGTTACTGAAATGTGTGCATTATTTGGAAGATTACGACAAATATCAAGAAATTTACGCGCAGGAATAGTTGTCGCACCCGATTCACTTGTTTCAATTAAGGGTAAGTGAGCAATCATTTCAATTTCAAGATCAGTACCCGTCATAGATAGTATATTATCGTTTACTTGTAATAAAAGATTACCTAAGATAGGTAAAGTAGGTCGACTACTTAACGGTGCACTAACCAATTGTAAAGGTTTGATAAGTTTTTCGCGATCAATAATAAATTTCATAATGTTTATTCTTTTTTAAGTTGATAAAGTGCGAATTAAATTAGAATAGTCTTCTTTAATATCATTTTTTTCTTCTTTTAACTCTGCAATTTTGCGACAAGCATGTAATACAGTAGTATGATCTCGGCCACCAAAACCATCGCCAATTTCTGGCAAACTCTTATTGGTTAACTCTTTGGCAAGTGCCATAGCAATTTGGCGAGGCCTTGCAACAGAGCGAGAACGACGTTTAGAGAGTAAATCAGCTACCTTGATTTTGTAATATTCAGCAACTGTTTTTTGAATATTTTCAATGGTAACTAGCTTTTCTTGTAATGCAAGTAAGTCTTTTAAAGCATCTTTCACAAAATCAATGGTAATTAATTTGCCAGTAAAATTTGCATTTGCAATAACACGATTAAGGGCACCTTCAAGTTCACGTACATTAGAACGCAAACGTTTAGCAATAAAAAAAGCAACTTCTTCAGGAAGTTTGATTTTATTTTCTTCCGCTTTTTTCATCAAAATAGCGACACGTGTTTCAAGCTCTGGTGGTTCAATCGCAATAGTTAAACCCCAACCAAAGCGTGATTTTAAACGATCCTCAACACCATTAATTTCTTTTGGATAACGATCTGAGGTTAAAATAATTTGTTGATTGCCTTCAAGAAGAGAATTAAAAGTATGGAAAAACTCTTCTTGTGAACGTTCTTTATTGGCAAAAAATTGAATATCATCAATGAGTAAAGCATCGACTGAACGGTAATAATTTTTAAATTCTTCAATCGCATTATTTTGTAATGCTTTTACCATATCTTGCACAAAACGTTCAGAATGCATGTAAACAACTTTTGCATTTTGCTTAAGTTCTAATATTTGATTACCAACTGCCTGTAATAAATGCGTTTTGCCAAGCCCAGTTGAACCATAAAGAAATAGGGGGTTATAAGCTTTTCCTGGATTTTCAGCTACTTGTTTTGCCGCAGCAACGGCTAATTGATTTGATTTCCCCTCAACAAAACTATTAAAGTTATGTTTATGATTAATACCTGAATAATAAGTATGCGTGGTTGTATTTTCTTTTGTGGTTTTCCAAGAAGGAAGCACTTCATGTTTTGGTGGCTTGTCGAGCTTTTTTTTATCTTGTGATAGTGTTGAGCCGACTTCAAGATGTAATTTAGGTGCGTTATTATTTAATAATACATTTAATAATTGAGATATTTGCGTAAGGTATTTATTTCTTACCCAATCTAAAACGAATTTATTAGGTGCATAAATAAACAATTTCTCATCTACCAATTCCACTTGCAGTGGACGAATCCAAAGGTTGAATTCTGTAGTGGGCAGCTCTTCTTGTAATTGCAAAAGACAATCTTGCCATATATCGGTAGACACCCATAACTCCTTTAATAAATAACAGCGACGATCAGCAGGAGATTATAATCTTTTTTGAGGATCTTTTATAGATCTAAAGATGGATATAATTTTTTAATAGTTAAAAGTTAACGTATTACAAAAAAACCCAGATGATCTGGGTTTTTTATAAAGATAATTATAAGTTATTCAGATACTTTAACTTCACTGAAAGTATGAGCTTTAACTTGAATTTCTACTCGGCGATCAGGTGCTAAACAGGCTTTTAATTCAGAACCTCGTAGTGCATTACATTTGTCACCAGTTAATGGTTCAGATTTACCTGCACCACGTGCAGAAATTAAATCTGCTGGAATACCTTTAGATAAAAGATATTTCATAACAGAATTTGCACGTTGTTCAGATAATTTTTGGTTATAGTTATCTGAACCGATACGATCTGTATGTCCTACGACAATAATCGCACTTTCATTAGGTTTGATTTGAATTAAAGTAGAAACCAATGCATCTAAAGCACTACGACCTTCTTCTTTTAAGTCTGCTTTAGCATAGGTGAAAAGTACGTTTTCATCTAAAACATAACGGTTTTCTTGAGTTGCAATCTCAATAGGACGAGCAGGTTCACCATAAACTGTACCTAAACGGTAAGTAATACCTAAAGAAAGTAAACCATTATCGGTTTTTGCTGGACCATCGTTACCAATACGTTGGACATATTGATATTCTAAACGTGTACTGAAGTCTTCATCGAAACGATAATCAAGACCTAAAGCATAAGTAGGTGATACACCTGTATCAGTGCTGCTATGGCCAGTAATACCATCTTCCCATTTTGCGATACGAACAAATGCACCAGCACGAGCGTAAACATCTAAATCATCAGAAATAAATGAAATTGGATATGATAATTTACCAGTTAAAGAGACACCAGATACTTTAGTTTTGCTATCTTTGTGTAAATCGCTTTTATATTTAACAGGTCCTAACCAATCATATCCTAATTCAGCAGCTAAATAAGGATTTGCTTGGAAACCAACAAAAGCACCAACACCAACAGTATTATGCTTAACTTTTGATGTGTCTGGAACTTTTTCATTATGGTTGTGAAAGAAATTAGACCAACCTATTTTTGCACCTGTATAGAAAGTATTATCTTCATAAGATGCATTAGCCATTGAAGCAGTTAAGCTAGAAACTGCAATGGCGATCGCTAAAGTTGTTTTTTTCATTTTGTTGCCTCAACTATATTGTTGTTTAAGACCTTGTTTGATTCCGTTAAACTCAAGCAAGCCTTGCGTTTAAGGGTGTTCTTACTTGTTATTATTAATTATGTTAATAACATAATTTCCCATATATTATAGCACAATAAACATTCAAAGCTATCTTTTGTTGCAATTTGTGACAAAATTGTTATTTAATATTATCTATTATATTCATAGATTTATATAAACAATTTAAGGTGTTTGCAAGAATTGATGACATAATTGTTAGGTCAGCTTCAAGTCGTTTTTCTTGCTCATCTTTACCAATATCTTCGTTGGTATCAAGTATCATTGAGTCAAACTTTATGCGCTTTAAAGTTAAATCAGCATTAAGGATAAAACTTACACCTGAGTCATCATTAATTTTTAATTTGGTGATCCATTTACCCGAGTCTAAATGAACTTTCATTTCATCGCTCACAATATCTTGATTTTTACAGCGGATAATTCCATTGCCCTCAATTGGATCTTTAAGTTCTGCTTCATCCCCTAAATTGAGTGGTGATAAACTAAGCTTTTCTTTTACCCATGTTGTCATTATTTTTTCGACTGAATTCTCAATCGAAAGTGGAATCACATTAAGAGATCCTAATTCTTTACGTAAAATGGCTAAAATATCTTCTGCTTGCTTGAAGCTACTACAGTCAAGAACAATTCGTTTATTTTGAGTATCTATCCAAAGCCAATAATAACGATATTTGCTAAATGCTCGCGGTAAAAGATCTACCATAACTTCATCTTTTAAGGTCGCTTTTTCATTTTTTGTTAACTTGCGCGCTAACGTATTTTCTTGTTTATTTATTTTTTCTTCTAGGGCTTGTTTGATAACAGGTGAAGGTAATATTTTGGTTTCTTTTTTTATTCTTAAAAGCAGATTACCTTGTTGATCGATGATTAAGTTTTCCTGATCATTATCATGATAAGGCGAAACCCAACCAAATTTTGTCGTGTCTGAATGACTGCAAGGCGAGAATAATTGTGCTTTTATGGCATTGATAATGGCATCTTTATTCAGCAAAGTATCGTTATTTAGTTGATAAACAATTGCATTTTTAAACCAAAGCATAGCTATTATGTTCCTAATAATGTGTAAATAGTGTTAATAAACCTAAGATTTAAAGATGATATAAATCCTATATTGATAATATTCAATAATAATGAATATTATCGTTTAAATGATGAGAAATTAATGTATGTAGTATGTAAAAATAGCTAAATACTAACCTTAAAAAGAATAAGCAACACCGAGGTAAATTGAGCTAACTGTACGACTGTTAAGCATAGGGCTGTTACTTACTTTATGAGTTAATTTATCAATATGAACTCCCCCATAAGTGTTTACGTTTGAGGTAAGTGGATACTGAAAATTGAGTTCAGCGTAAGGTGTAAAAGTTGAACCTGCATGGTAATATCCTAATCCAGAACGGTTAGATTCTTTGTGTGAAATACCATAATAATAATTGTTAAATTTACTATCCGCCCAAATAATCCCAATTTTAGGCATAATAATTAAATTTTGTTGATGAAAAGGAAGGCTATAATCAGCGTTAACTAAAAATCCGTCACTATTGCCTAAAATATCTCGGCTGACACTCGTTGCAAAACTGCCAATTTCAGTATCAAAGGAATATTCAATTTCTGCTAACAAACTGCTATCGCGTCTATTAAGTTTTTTAAGGGCATGATTACTTGAATCATGCGGTTTAAATTCAAAAGGTAAATAACTAACACCAATAGAAAGACTTTGGTTTTCTTCATCAAACACGTAGGCGGCAACTGATAAATCATCAATAAAAAATACACCATTATCATAGTCGATATGTGGTATCAACGAAAAATCCGAGTTATACCCTTTGTAAGCAGAATCTGTCCAGCCAACACCAAGACCAATTGACGTTGGTTGTGTATTTGCAGCAGCAAAATGGCTGAATGTTAATATCGAGAAAAGCGTTAACGTGCTAACTATTTTTTTCATTGAATGACTCTTTAATATAAGGTGATTAAAATATGAGACTAAAATGACTAACTATTTCATTGCAATTTTTGTCGTAATATAGATTATGCTTATTAAGGATTTTCAGCAATTAAAAATAAGCATTTTTGTCATTTTACGCTAATTCATCTTCGCTATTTTATTCCATCTATGTTTAAACGTTCATTTATAAGAACAAAATCTAAATGATCAAAATAATGACCAATGCTATAGCTATATCAAATGTTAACGTTATCAAAAAGGTCATTGTGATACTTTTATTAATCTTATAACGTGATTGTATTGATTTTATGACAAATTTTTTAAAACACGCAATGTTATTAAATTTGCATCAAAAAATTAAATATCGTCACACAATCTATACAAGAATTGTACAGTTTTATAAAAAAATTTAGTTAATAATAGCGCCACTTTTATTAATAAAAATAAATGAGACCTAATTATGAGTAAACCTACTTCAGATATGATTAATAGTCGTCCTGATGATGCAACTTTATTAGCTGATGAAGCGAAATACTGCTCATTTGGTGATACTGTACATTATGTTGAACCACCAAAAATCTTTGATGGTTGCGAAGGCAGCTATATGTATGATAAAGAGGGGAAATCCTTTCTAGATTTACAGATGTGGTATTCAGCATGTAATTTTGGTTATGCAAATGAGCGATTAAATAACGTTCTTAAACACCAAATTGACACGCTTCCACAGTGTGCAAGTCAATATTTACATCCAACTAAAATCGAATTAGCAAAAACCATTGCAGAAGGTATGAAAGATCGTTTTGGTTATGATGGACGCGTACATTTTAATGTAGGTGGCTCACAATGTATTGAGGATTCTCTTAAAGTTGTTAGAAATGCAACTGATGGTAAATCATTGATGTTTGCTTTCCAAGGTGGCTATCATGGGCGTACACTTGGTGCTTCATCCATTACATCCAGTTATCGCTATCGTCGTCGTTATGGTCACTTTGGTGATAGAGCTATGTTTGTCCCTTTCCCTTATCCATTCCGTCGTCCAAAAGGAATGACAGCTGAGGAATATGGTGAACATCTCGTCAATGAATTTGCCCGTTTATTTGAAACTGAATATCACGGTGTTTGGGATCCTAAAGTTGGTCAAGCTGAATATGCTGCATTTTATGCCGAACCTTTACAAGCAACAGGGGGTTATATTGTTCCTCCACGCAATTACTTTAAAGGATTGAAAAAAGTCTTAGATCAATATGGCATATTATTCGTGGTTGATGAAATTCAAATGGGCTTTTACCGTACAGGTAAACTTTGGTCAATTGAACATTTTGATGTTAAACCTGATATGGTTGTGTTTGCTAAAGCATTAACCAATGGTCTTAACCCACTTGGTGGTTTATGGGCACGTGAAGAATTAATTAATCCGCAAGTCTTCCCAGTTGGTTCAACTCACTCAACATTTGCATCAAATCCACTTGGAACAGCAGTTGGGCTTGAAGTGTTAAAAATGACCTCTGAAACTGATTATGAAACTATGGTCATGGAAAGTGGTGCTTATTTCCTTGAAGGCTTAAAAACACTTGAAAAACGGCATAAAGAAATTGGTGAAGTTGATGGTTTAGGCTTAGCATTAAGAGCCGAAATTTGTACCGAAGATGGCTTTACACCTAATAAAGCACTGGTCGACAAAATGGTTGATATTGGTATGTCAGGCGATCTGGACTGGAAAGGCGAAAAAATGGGATTAGTATTGGATATTGGTGGTTATTATAAAAATGTCATTACTTTTGCACCATCATTACTAATTTCTCGTCAAGAAATTGATCAAGGTATTGAATTACTTGATCAACTAATCACACGCGCTAAAAAAGAACTTTAATGATTTTATCTTAATCTCGGAAGATGGCTTTCGGGATTAAGACTTTTTTAAAATTAATCAACTAATTTAACCAATTAAAGTCATTAATACTGCTAAAAACTTACCTAATTTTATTAAGTTAATATTTATATATGAATTATATCAATCAGTTAGAACCCAAAGCGTTAATAGACGATTTTCTAGCTAATCCACCGCAAGATTTTAATGTTGGATTATATGCTAACTGTGTTCCTTTTTTTACAGCAAAATTTGATCTTCTGACCACTGCTGATGATAATTTTAAACATAAAATTCAAAAAATTCCTTTTTTCCATAAGTGGAGTGGTTATTTAAAACCTAAAACCTGTTTTATTGGCACAACAGTTTCAGAATATGCTTTATTATCAAACACCTTAACTGGGCAACAATTAGCCGATGACCTTAAACAAACTGTTTGCAAAAACTATGCTTTTACCATTGTCAAAGATTTGCCATCTTTATCGCCATTGTTAGCTAAGGAAGATAATAGCTACAGTGCTCAACTTATCAATGCGTTAAAAGAGAAAGGATTTATTGAAGTTGAAGGGCAAGCATTGGCCTATGTCCCGATCGATTTTACCGATATTGAACAAGTATTTGCGCAGTTTTCAGCTAGCCGCCGTAAAAACTTTCGCCGTAAATTAAAAGTTAAACAACAGTTAACCATTGATGTGGTACAAAGTGGTGATCCGTGTTTTTTTAATGAACAATGTTTGGATGAATACTACCAGCTTTACTTAAACGTATATGAGCAAAGCGAAATTCATTTTGATAAGTTATCAAAAGCATTCTTTATTCAATTACTACAAAATAAATCGGCACAGGCTCATATTTTTACTTACCATCACAATAATCAACTGATTGGTTACAATATTTGTTTTGTTAAAAATAATATGTTGATTGATAAATACATAGGTCTTGTCTATCCAAAAGCACGCAAGCTAAATCTTTATTATGTAAGTTGGTTTCATAATTTGGAATATGCGCGGCAACAAGGCTTTAGTCATTATATTGCAGGTTGGACCGATCCTGAAGTGAAAGCACAACTTGGTGCTAAATTTACCTTTACTAAACAGCTAGTTTATATTCGTAACCCTATTTTACGAGGCATTTTAGCTAAATTTATTGGTCATTTTGAAAGTGACAAGGAGAAGATAATATGAAAAATCCTTTGATACTGAATTTTGATCAAAGCGTCGGTCATGTTGATCAAGCAACCAAATTAGATATGTCAAAATGGCAGGAAACAATTCGTTTTGGTTCGACAAAAAAACAATTAAAATTATTTAATCAAGAACTAAGCGCTTTATTACCTGAACAATTTGGAACAGTTTTAATGGGAAGTGGTGATTATCATCATATTTCATTATTGTTAATTGAGCGCTTGGCAAAAAACTATTCAGAAAAGCAACCTATCCAAGTGGTGATTTTTGATAATCATCCCGATAATATGCGTTACCCTTTTGGCATTCATTGTGGTTCATGGGTTAGTCATGTGGCAGCTTTACCTTTTGTTAGTCATGTCCATGTTTTAGGAATCACATCCAATGATATTGGTCTTTCACATTTCGTTGAGAATCGTCTTCGACCGTTAATTAATAAAAAATTAACCTATTGGAGTTTAGATGTAAATGTCGATTGGGCCAAAAAAATTGGTCTTGGCAACGCCTATCGATCCTTTGCAACGCCAGATGATTTGATTACCAGTTTTCTAGCTGAACAATATCACAATACACGCCCGATTTATGTATCGATTGATAAAGATGTGTTAGATGAAAGAGTTGTTCATACTAATTGGGATCAAGGACGATTACAAACCTATCATTTGTTAGATACTATTTCAGCGCTTAAACCACAAATTATTGGCAGTGATATTACAGGCGATTTATCAATCTGGTCGGCAAAAAGTTGGTTCAAACGATTTTTATCGTCACTTGATCACCAACCTGTTATTCCAAGCCAAACGTTACAACTTTGGCAGCAAGCGCAACATCAATTAAATTTGACTTTATTATCCGCTTTACAAGACAGTAATTAAAACTTGTCAGCCAAGCGTATTCCATGAAAGTTATTAACAAATAGCTTTCAAATTTCTTTAATACTATAAATAACATAAATAAAGCAGCGGTTTGTTAACTAAGTATATTGCTGCCTAAAGGTCAAGATTACTGAGCTAAAGTAACTGAATCAAAGCGATTGATAATTAGCGTTTTCTGAATAAAAAGACATCAAAAATTAATCTGACCAGATTGATTGCTAACAAATAGAAAGGTTAAAAAGATGGGATGTAAAACGACGTAAATTATTTTGCATAGGTTTAACACCTTAATTAATTAACATGTCGGCATAGCTTTTAATCATTGCT
>WIUT01001871.1:0-26923 GCA_010645135.1 Tetragonula clypearis
AATAAATAAAAAAAAATATATAGGAAACAAATCCCGTATTAATCGATTATAGAAAAGATTTCATTCTAACAATTTCTAAATTAGCAGACACATATTTCGTAACAAAAATAAAAAAAAAAAATAAATAGAAATTTTTATTATAATTTACATACACATCGTTATCGACGTAACATGACGTTGCCATGACGGCGAGTTACAAATTCTTTTGTACATTAATTCTTTGAAACATGCGTTGATAATTATCTTTCAGAGAATTATTTGGAAGAATCAAGGTTCGATATGGCTACGAACAATAACATTGGCGCAGTTTTGACTGAATTAGGGTGGAACGATGGATCTCGTATACCGGTAGCAAATGAAGAAAACAAACGATTAGAAGAAGAAGTAATATGATCATTTATACTGCACTAATTTCACTCGTTTGCGCACGCACACACGCACACACGCAAATTCTTTTGCCTGTGTTGCACATTTTAATTTTAGATACAGTGAATTTTCACACAGTGGTACAAATATAGAAATAAATAATAAATAATAGTAATAACTTAAGTATCACTTTATTTATTACCTATTTATTATTTATTACTAATTTGTAATTGTCTATTTCCTTTTATCCTTACTTTGCTCAATTTATATGATACTCATACACAATTTTATATTGAAAGATTGAAAGGAAAATGAAATTAAAAGAAAATTTAACCACGAAACTCGAGTCAACGGAGGAACGAATTAAAATGATCAGAAAACATATGAACAATTTAACAACAGAGCAAGATATGAATCAAAAACTTTTAACCGCTCATTCGGTGCAACTTAAAACTGAAGATCATCATTACCGATTGAGTTGTCATGCTGAATCAAGTCTCTACCAAGAGGCGCGAAATTTTCAAAAAGAATGGCAAGAAGTGAATGAGACGGTAGCGAACATTGAAAGAGAATTACAAAAAGTAACAAAGAAAATAGAAACATCGAAAGATATATTAAAATATGACGAAAAGAATTTACGAGAAATGGAGGAGATATTAAATGAAAATGAAAATAATAACGAATTGATAGAGCAATATATGAAAGAAGATCTGAAGGAATATAAGGTAAAAAAAAATAAAGTATACATATCAATTGTACAGTATAATTACAAAAGTTTCGTTTTATTTATTTGTTCCTTCTACAACTTAGGAACTAGAATTAAAAAGACAGAAGCTCAGCATTGAATTACAAACATACCGTGATTCAATTATTAAAACAACTAATGAAACACGAGAAATGGAGATTACACTTAGTCGAACATCCGCGTTGTATAATCAAGGATTGATAGAATATCGACAAATATTTAATCAGTGGAAAGAAAGTGTAATCATGTTGCAGCAAAAGAATGACGATATCAAAAAGATTATTCAAGTATAACTGCACTATATTCAATTTTCATTATATTTTTATATTAATTGTTTTGATAAAGTATCTAAATATTTTTTTAATTATATTTGTTACCTTTTGTTAAATTTCGATTTTACTGAGTAATAATAAATAAAAAACTAAATGAAATAATAAATTATTTAACAAGGAAACAGAAGCATTGCACGAAATTTCTGAAGATAAGAAAAAAGTATTTCAAGAATCAGAAAAATTTTTAACGGAACAAATTGAGAATAATAAACATGTTCAATATTCAATTAAGCAGTTAGAAAAAAAGCTTAGCGCGATGAAGGAAGAACAGGGTAACTTGAAGGAAATGATCAACGCATACGAGAATCAAGTAAGGATACAAATAAAAATACTTTTAAAATCATTTCCCTTAAAATTTTCACTTTTCCAAAATTTCAGCTTGTTATACAAAAAAATATCGTAAAAGAATTGACTCAACGTGTACAACAAGTACGAACTGATATAAACCATAAGAAGTCACAGATACAAATTAAAAATGCAAAGATAGAACAAACAAATACACAAGTGGCAGATTTAACTGTAAAACTGCAAGACATCACCAGTCAAAAAGTAGACATTGAAGAAAAGGCAAAGGAATTGGAGGAGATGATAGAGGTATTTGTTATTAAATAGTGATTATTAAACAAAATAAAATAACATATTAAAATAAAACAGGAACAGGAGAAAAAAAAATCCCAAATGATTAGAGAAATAAATCGACTACAAATGGCGAATTTACGTGTAATGAACCAAATGAAAACCTTAGAAAATGAGAGTAAAGTTTTGCGAACGCAATATGAAAAAGAGTTTAAAAAATGTGAATATTTAGATAAATTATATGTTAAAGAAGAGCAAATTTCGGAAAATAGAAAGGAAGTATGGTATCAGGCTGAGTTTGAAGTACGAAAATATGAGATGAAATTGGATAGATTAAGAGGACTTGAATATGATAAATCTGAAGTCGAGAAAAAACAAAAGAAGATCGAAGAACTTCAAAGTGCATTAGATGAAAAAATGAAAGGGTCCAAGTTATTGCAAAAACAGATTACCGCTTTAGAAGTAAGTTGTTTAAAAGTTACTTAAATTAAATAGTATACTGACATTATCTTTCTATTATACAGGATAATATGAGAAAAATATCAAATAGTTTAGCACATGATAACGATGAATTAGGATATTTACAAAATAAAAAGCAAGATCTTGTTCTCGTTATGAATGCAGGAGAAAAAAGATTAAAAGCTGCACAAAGTCGTTACGAAGAGAAACAAGTAGAAGAAAGTATGCTACGACTTAAAGTATCTCAAATGGAGAAAATAATATCAAATATAGGAGAAAACGTTTATGATTTAGAAAGATATAGACTTGAATTAGAAGCAGTACGTTCATCATAGGATAACACTTAGTATTACGAAAAATATTAAATGATTTACAACTTAAAGTATTAAATTAAAATGTAAAATTTTGATAAAATCATTTAGGCAATTAGGGAACGAAGAGCAGAAATTATTGTACAAAAGGAATCTTTAATTGTACAAAAAAGAATTGCAGATAGTGAATGTTCAGAATTGAGAAGTGCTATTGCTGAGAGAAATATAAGAATAAAACAATTACAAGCAAGATATGACAATTGTATAGCATTATTAGGTACTAATCCTGATGGGACTCCAATAAGTACTACTCATATGAAGATTCAAAGTGCACAAGAAAGATATCTTTTACAAGAACAAGGCGACAAATTAGATGAAACAATAAGAAAAACTGAAGATGAAATACAAGCTATGGAAAATACATTGCGAGTAATAAATGTTTGTAATGACAAATACAAAGTAACTTTAACTGCGGATGATCAAAATACATTAGAAGTAGAAGAATACAGAAAATTGGACGAAGAACTACAGCGTGCAGAACAAAATTTAAAGCAGAAAAAGGAAGAATTACAGTGTTTAACTGAGAATATGCAGGTATTCTACAATATATTTAATTTAACATGATATTAAAAAATAAAAAATATATTAAATTGTAAAATAAAATGATTATAGAAGATACAAAAAGACTATGCGAAAATTCTTGAAAATATTGAGGAAACTCAAGAATGCATAGAAAGTAGAAAACAATATTTAACTGATTTAAAACATCAAATTCATGAACAAAAAGAAAAAATAACAAGAGCTGATAAAAATTTACAAAATGCCAAAAGAAGTATTCATCGACTGCATGAAACTACAGGAGACAAAACCGTGCTGATACAACAGGTTTGTGAATTGTCAAATGTGTTTTGGTATTATGGCATATGTTTCATAAACTTCTCTTAATTTATTTGTATTCAATAGAAAGAAGTAGAGCTTCGTGAATTGCAAGAACAAAATTCCATTGCTTTGCAAGATATTGCAGAATTTACAGTTCAGCATGTAGAAGTTGAGTCTTATATTAAAAAGTTATTAACAACTCAGAATATACAATTACCAGCTACAACTTTGTTTAGTCAATCGCTAGGATCCAATCGATCTAATAGTAATACAAATTCATCAGAATGCTTACCAAAAAGTACAAATAGAGAAAGTTGTGGATCATCTAAGGGAAGTAGTATTGGGCATGTTGTCAATATAGAACCGGAATTTGAAAGTATGTTTATAAGCACATACATACATAATAATAATAAGCATTTATCAATCATCTTAAATTATATATATATGTTTCAGTTCTTCCAAATGTATCAAGAAGCAGCATAAAACAAAAGCAACTATCTACAAAAGCTTCTATACAAGCACTATCAACGAAGAAAACTTTTTAATATAACTTTTTAAACTGTATAATAATATTAGTGTCTTTTTATTATGTGCATTTACATTGTGTAAAAATAGTATGTAAAAATAAAAATTAATAACCATAAACAATATTTAAAAAATAATTAACACATCAATGAATATATTAATGGAAAAAAATTACTTATATTACCAAAAATATGATTTTCATATAAAATTAAGCATAAATTAAAACACCAATTGCAATTGCTTTAAACTGTCCAATTAAAATTATACATACATAATTCGTAATATAGATTGAATATGTATGAATATTTTGTGAAACTGTTATCAATTTGTTTGATAATGTACAACTGGTAGTATCATTATGTCACAAGTTTCATAACTATTCAAAGTCCGTGGGAAATCGCGTATTGAACGTAATTTTTCGTGTTATAAGGTATGTTACTCGAAATAACATTTGTTTTCTATCGCGAATATGTCGCTAAATTAAAAAAATAATTAAAAAAGATTAATTAATCTAATAAAATTAATTTTTCTTTTTTCTTTTCCATCCAAAATAAGACGAAACTTTAAACATACCGAGTGATTTTAGTTTTCTATTAACCCTGTCTAACCCTATCTAACCCTATTTATGCTCATAAAACACATAGTATATTTAAAAATGTAAAGATTTAATTAATTTTAACGTTGAAAAATGTTCTTAGATGCCAGATATCACTGAAGTTTCTAGCAACAAAATTTTTGGCGGATGGCAGAAGGTTTATTCACACGAGAGGTATTGCGCAATTTTCTATTTTTTTATATCAAGATTATATTCAGTATATTACCTATAATTAACATTTTATAACATACAGCTATGAATTGGGATGTAAAATGAACTTCGGGATTTTTCTTCCACCACAAGCGGAGGAAGGTCCTGTACCAGTTATTTATTGGTTATCTGGCTTAACGTGTACAGAAGCTAATTTTGTACAGAAAGCAGGTGCACAAAAATATGCTTCTGAACAAGGGATAGTTTTAGTTGCGCCTGATACTAGCCCTCGCAATCTTAATATACCTGGAGAAGATGATGACTGGGACTTTGGAACTGGTGCTGGTTTTTATGTTGATGCAACAAACGAACCATGGAAAAAGAATTATAGAATGTACAGTTACGTGACTAAGGAACTACCAACTTTAATTAATGATAAATTTCCCATTTTGTCAGATAAACAATCCATAATGGGTCATAGGTAAGCAGTAAATCAAAACCTGGTTATTCAATAATTTGATCAAATTGTTATTTTTAATCGTATTTCAAATTTTATAGTATGGGCGGACATGGAGCCTTAATATGTGCTTTAAAAAATCCTGGCTTGTATAAAACAGTATCTGCTTTTGCACCTATAAGCAATCCAATTTCATGTCCATGGGGGAAAAAAGCTTTGTCTGGTTATCTGGGTGGAACAGAAACTAATGCTGTATGGAAAGAGTGGGATGCTACAGAACTAGCTAAAAAATACAATGGACCTCCTTTAGATATATTAGTCGACCAGGTATATCATCAACTAGATAAAATCTTGTAATAAATTAATATATAAATAAATCCGTAATTTCAGGGAAAAGAAGATAAGTTTTTGAAAGATGGGCAATTACTACCAGAAAATTTACTATCAGCTGCAAAAGATGCTGGATTATCTTTAGTTCTTAGATTTCAAGAAGGCTATGATCATAGTTATTTTTTTATATCTACGTTCATAGAAGATCACATTAAGCATCATGCAAAATATCTTGCATCTTAATTCAATTTATGTACTTATTTCTTTGTAATGTTTTTGATATCGAAAAATAAAATGTTACGATAATAATAACAGCGCAAAAAATAATATCTATAACATATTTTTTCTAAGGTAAAATATTTTAATTAGATATATTATGCAAGTAAAAATAATAATTCCTTATTGCTGTGCTATATATGGGAAGTACAAGGTCTCGAGACTGGACGAGTTTCAATAAGAATTCCCAAAAATTCGGTCCAGATATTTCTATATTGTTCGGGATGCCGTAATTTCAAAGAAACATATAATTTTTTATTGACTGATTCGGCATTTAACTATTGTGGAATCTCAATATCTTAATTCATCGTACTTAAATTTTTCCGATCCATACTAAACAATTGTACATTTCGAATTATGTGTGTTTTCCCTTGCTATCAAATTTTTCTCATTAATTAGAAAAAATAAATAAGTTTTCTTTTTCATATAATTCCACTTTTTATAACTTTCATAATTTTTCATAATATTACAAATATACAAAGTATATTGGTATCAATTTCATAACAAAGAAGTATTATTTAGACCTAGATGGTTCACGGATTTGATGCCAAAATACTAACACTGGTTCACGTTTTTGCCATATATTGGCACTACCCCACATTTGCCAAAATCTATAATAAAACAACAATAAAAATACATGAATTTTTACATGTTTTATATATAGGTACTTACATTCCAAATAATACTCCTCCCAAATGTGCTGCATGGTCAAAACGTTGCCAACGCATAAGACATCCCAAAGTATCTAAACCCATTACAGCTTTCATAACCTGATTATATAAATATTTTTAATAAAAAAATGTAGAATAACTTTAATTTTATATAGTTAAAATAATGTTATACATACTACACTTGCTGTAAATTTTAACATTGGAAGAAAAACAATAGACAGATGTGCATTTGGAAATTGAGTACACACAAATCCGAAGACACCCATTATTGCCCCTGACTATGTTTGATTATTGTTATATTTTAAATTATATTTACATTAACATTTCATATCATAAATATAAATTTTATTGAATACTTACAGCTCCCAACGAAGGATCTTTTATACCAACTGCAGCTTTGTATAAATAACTTGAAAAACTAGATATTACCCCACTGGTTAAATAAAGCGTCAAAAATTGTTCTCTACCCAATTGAGCCACAGCAACTTTAGAGAAGCCATATAATACATACATGTTGATAATTAGATGAACAAGGGAACAATGAGAAAATGTTCCAAGCACCATTGGCCAACATCTATCTTGTATTAGAAATATAAAATTTGATATATATATATATATATATGTATATATATTAATATTTTTAAAAATGTTTTACTCACTACTTGCGGGAGTACATGAGAAATATCGATACATTGTTAGTCGAAATGCTGGAACATGCCACGATAAAAATACTAGCACATTTAAGAAACATATAGGAACAAATACTTTCTCTCCTTCTGATAAGTTCTTCCACCAATTTTCCATTGTATGTCTCCATCCTGTCCGCTAAATAAAAATGATACGTAATTAATAAAATATTTTAAATTATACGCGAGTTTCAATATACAAACTTGTATTCTCCATTGCTGATAACTTCCAATTATCCTATAGGTTTTATCTCTGATACATTCATATTCCCAAATGACAGCCGCGACAAATGTCGTTGCGCTAAACTAAATTAAACATAAACAGGCTTATGATACTAAAATAATAAATTTCGCTTAAATACGACAAAATAAAAACAGAACCAAAATCTATCAAATATTTTCTCTTACTATGATAGTAAAGGTAAATGGTTTCCATAAATTGGAGAAATGTGCCGATTGTGATTGAAAAAACTCATTTGGTAGCTGTGACTTTGATAATTTTATCTTGCCTCTGAATTTATTAAAAAATCTGACTTGTTTATATCCTTCGAGTACGTATGATTTAGGTTTAAACGTTATAGCAGTAAAAACACTGGAAAAGATACATAAATATATAGTTAGGTAATTTGAAGTTATTAATATAGATATAAAAATTTAATGCACAAAGACTTGTCTTACCATTTACACGCATTGTCGCTTATATGTAAAAATGACCTAAGTGCCATGTTGTAACCCAGGAACAGTAAAAATATATTGCGAAATGTACATTAATTCTATTAGTAGATCAGGTCATATAATATTGTGATCAAATGTTATTCATTATTATCGTTAATTATTATATAATTGACATTTTATTCACTTTTTTATAAAAAGTCACTTGTGTCAAGTTCCTCTCATAGTTTCAAAGTTAAATGAATAATTTTCTTTCACGCAGCCGCTTTTCCAACTATGTGTACCAAGATTATGTGCCTTTTCACTGTAAACGTACAATTGCAAAAATTATTTCATTAATTTTATGGAAATTCATCACGAACCAAATGTTTGTAGTAACTGACACGTAGTATGAATTCTTATAGTTCTTTCAAATGCAGATGTTAGTAATATACTAGTATATATATACACACGCGTTGTTATAACTATAAAACGATGTAAAATTATACTTACAGATAATTGCAGCCGTTTGTAACAAATGTTTATAACATAATCAACCGCGTACGTAAAAATTTTGCACTGAAAACACGTTAATGTTGGCATCACTAGTACGCCTTAGTTATATTTACCTTAGTTATATTTACGCTATATTTGTATAGTTATATTTACCTTAGTTATATTTACGCTATATTTGTATAGTTATATTTACCTTAGTTATATTTACCTTAGTTATATTTACCTTAGTTATATTTACCTTAGTTATATTTACGCTATATTTGTATAGTTATATTTACGCTATATTTGTATAGTTATATTTACCTTAGTTATATTTACGCTATATTTGTATAGTTATATTTACCTTAGTTATATTTACGCTATATTTGTATAGTTATATTTACCTTAGTTATATTTACGCTATATTTGTATAGTTATATTTACCTTAGTTATATTTACTCTATATTCGTAACAGCCCACGAATTAGGAAGATCGAAAAGAGGCAGATACTTCTTTTAATTTAATAAAAGAAAAAGAAATTATTTTTTCTTTCCCTTTTCTTTCATATTTTCTACGCGTTCGTTTAATAAACTTTTATTAATAAAAATCTGTACTCAATTTGACCGAGTTCACAAATTCTGTCAATTCGGCCAATCAGAAAACCAGATATCGTCTTCCAATCATCGTTGAAGATCCTTACTTCATATGAAACAGTTTGATTTCAAATGCATAACGATAACGGTTATCTTTAAGTTAACAGTCGTATTTGATATTTTTGATTTACACTCGTTATTATCCTTACTACGTAGCAAAGTAATAATCAACGTAAATTCATTACTGTCTACAGGACGAATAAACGCAAAGGTAATTAACTGTTATTTTATTGTCGAATTTTTGATTAGAGTCGAATCCAAGGTATCGTAACATTTCGTCGTTAACAATTCTAACATTCAAAGTTCAGTAAAATAGGGAAAATAGAATCGTACGTTAAGTACAAGGCGTCGTTTCAAGGAGGAGACGTCAATCATCAAGATCACAGTGAATTTAATCGCGAAGGAAATTTCGTGATTTTTGTAATTTTCAATTTACCTCCCCAGTGATAGAAAAACATCGTTTTTTTGTATCATACTACATTTTTTTACGTACAATATAAACTAAAAGGGGTGCTGCGAGAAACATTATTAAATCCCGAGATAAATGATAATATACACGCTAGGAATTAAAAATTACAAAAATTTATAATGAAAATGTTAGTTTTTTAATTTGAAAGAAAAAAAAAAGAAAGTATGTATCTTTAAAAATACAACATTCTCTCATTGCAGATGAGCGAAGATTCAGTGAAAGTCGCTGTTCGTATTCGTCCATTGGTAAAGACTGAGATTGAACGAGGTTGTCAAACGTGCTTAGATGTTATTCCCGGCGAATCGCAAATAATTATGTGTAACACGACTAAGTCTTTTACATTTAATTATGTATTCTCTCCTGATGTTAGTCAAGAGGAGTTTTATAACACTGCTGTTAAAGATATAGTGGAAAATATCTTTCAAGGTGAAGTTAAAATATATATAATTCTATGAAATTTTGCGATTATAGTTATGCCTTGTTGCAACAAGCAAAGTACGTACGTACGTACGTACATATATATATATCTTTTCTGTTTACAGGCTATAACGTTACCATATTAGCTTATGGGCAAACGGGAAGCGGTAAAACCTATTCAATGGGTACGAATTACGTTGAGGAAGAAAATATGGGTGTTATACCTCGAGCGGTAAACGATATATTTGATATGATTCTGTCGAAGGAAGATTGGAACTTCAAAGTTACAGTTTCGTTTATGGAACTTTATCAAGAACAGTTGTATGATTTGTTAACTGACAAGCAACGAAATCAATCTATTGTCGATATCAGAGATGATGGTAAAAACATAAAAATTGCTGGACTTTTTGAAAAAGAAGTAAAAAATGCAACAGAGACGTTAGATTGCTTGACGCAAGGCTCGGTAGGGCGTGCTACCGGTGCTACCGCAATGAATGCACAAAGTAGCCGAAGTCACGCAATATTCACTTTATGTATATATCAACATAAAAAGAATGATCTGTAAGCAATACACCCTGGAAATTATAAAATGATATTTAAATTTACTTACGATATATTTTAATGTTTTGTTATTTTCTATTAACGTAATTTAGTAACACAGCAACAATGGCGAAGTTTCATTTGGTAGATTTAGCTGGATCTGAACGTAGTAAGAAAACGCAAGCAACTGGTGAAAGATTTAGAGAAGGGATCAATATAAATAAAGGTTTATTAGCTTTGGGAAATGTTATATCTCAGTTAGGAGAGGGTGATCCTACGGCATACGTTGGTTATAGAGATAGTAAACTTACAAGATTGTTGCAAGATTCACTTGGTGGTAATTCTATAACGCTAATGATAGCATGTGTCAGTCCGGCAGGTTACTATTATAAAATTTATATTCAATTGTAGTATTTAACACTATTGTTCAAAATAATTTGTTTCATTTAAAACACTTTCAGATTATAATTTAGATGAAACTTTAAGTACGTTAAGGTATGCAGACAGAGCATGCAAAATAAAAAATAAACCTGTAGTGAATCAAGATCCAAAGATTTCAGAAATAAATCGGTTGAATAAATTAGTACAAGAGTTAAAACTTGCTTTAGTAGATCAGGAAATTAAAGTTTCTTGTCCGTTGGAACATCAAGAACTAACAGAAAAGAATCAATACTTGCAAAAGAAAATAAGAGATTTAACAGAAAAGTTCAATAATAATTTGATTGAAACTCTTGCCATGCATGAGAGAGCAGAATTAGCTGAACAAGCTAGAGAAAAAATTCAGACAAATATGATGGAAATATTAGAAGAATGTAAAAATCTTCTAGACGATTTTAATAAAAATCCTGGCAAACACGATGAACATCGCTCGAGATTAGAAGCTTTATACCTAAAAATTCTTGGTAAGTGATATATAAAAATTTTAGCGATATAATATTTAAAATTTCATTGAAATAAAATATTTTCTTATTTATGGTAAACAGACATACAAAACGATCAGAAGAAAACATCCGAAGAACTTATAAATTATGAAATATCGTCTGTTAACACAAATACATTTACAACAAACCACGAAGAAGATTCAGAACAGGCGTCTATGGATGAAATATGTTCTCCAGATAGTTTAGACGATTTTCATGAAAAACAGGAAGAACATACTTTACTTCAAGTTAAAAGGAACAACGAAGTACAAAATATCAATAAAGAACTTGCTATTAAGGAGAGTCTTATATGTCAGCTTTTAAAAAATTCATCTCAAACGATGGATTATTCCAAAGAAATACAAGAAATGGAGCAGGAAATAAAAACACTTCAAACAGAGAAAGAGGAACTTTCGCAAGCTTTACAGAATATACAAGCAAATAATGTTAGCTCAAAGTAAGAAATTAATTAATGCTTGGTGCGCAAAACTTATGATTTAATTTTATTCAATTATAACAATTATTAGTTTAATATTATTTCTTCGAGTTTTTAAATTATTATTTTCCGTGTTGTAGATTGGCAGAAAATAGACGTAAGAAAGTGCAAGAATTGGAAAAGAAGATAACGGAATTAAGGCGAAAAGTAATAGAGCAAGATAAAATAGTCAAAATGAAAGAGAAACAAGATCAGCAAATTAAAAATTTATCAAACGAAATGCGCTTGTTAAAGCAAACAAGAGTGAAATTAATTAGGCAAATGCGTAACGAATCTGACAAATTTACAAAATGGAAGGGATCAAAGGAGAAAGAATTGAACAGATTAAGAGATCAAAATAGAAAACAAGTGAACGAGGTGACGCGTTTAAAAATGTGGTGTAGTAAGCAAGAAACTGTTTTCAGAAGGAAAATGGAAGAAGCTTTTGCTGTCAATAAAAGACTGAAAGTAATGTATTAAGAGAGATTTCTATAGCAATGCTTTCAATCAAGCAATAGTTAATTTTGCTTTTTATTTTAATTTTTAGGATGCTCTAGATCTGCAAAAGAGAGTAAAAAAAGAAAAAATGAATACCAACACCGATAAAATTCGAGATTGGTTGATTCAAGAAATAGAAGTATTGGTAAGCACTATTGATGCGAAATATTCTCTTGAAAAAATAATGCAGGACAGAGCGTCACTAGTGTGCATGTTAGAAGAACTTCAAAATAGTAATGATGTGAATGAGACAAAGATTGCTGAACTTAATGAATTTCTAACTTTACGTAATGCGCAAATTACTGATCTTCAGCAAAAGATTGTTGAATCTGATCAAGGTAAATATTTTATAATGTATATTAAATGTATACATGTTGTTAAGTCGTTTTTATAGTACCGACTTGAAGCACTGGATATTAAACGCGAAAAATACTTCGAAAATTAAGATTTAATTCGATTAAACTGATATAGGGTGGTGTGATATCGAAACGAACACTGCACAAGGATACACCCAAGTCTTTTAAGAAATTACTGATTGTAACGCGTGACCGCCTGCAAGCCTGTTTTTATTAGAATCTGATTGGTTTGAGTAGTCAATCATATTTGAAAGCCTAGCCGTTTTGATCGTTTTCTGTAGATCAGAAAAAAGGCAATAAATTGTGGCGTCGATGAAATTAACTGTTCTCGGTATGAAAACAAACAAACAGGCTCGCGAATCGGTGACCGTCGCGCGACGCTTCTTCACCCTGGTTCCGTAAACGTTTAGGTAAAAACATTTTAAGAAACGTTTAACACGAAAACGTAATTAACGCAAACGAAACCAGGACTCATAGGCTTTGGAAGCTCTTCATTTTCTTGCAATAACACACGTAAATCTAGTAGCAAGTTCCATTTTACACTTGTTAATTGTTGTATGTCTATTTGCTTGTTTAGAAAATAATGCGCAAACAAGATGGCAAAGAATACATACAATGGACGAAGCAAAAATCGCTCTTAAGCTATTAACGAAACATATTGCAGAAGATAGAAGAAAGCAATGTGTAAAAGAATATGAATATAATGAACTTCAAGTCTGTATATTTTTGTTACATTCTAGACCATTTGACGAAACTATCTTTATATTCAGTATCAAACATTTAATTAAAAATTAATAATATTTCCAACGATAAATGTAATTTTAGGCAAAGTATGAACTATTGCAAGCACAATTAAATGACTACCATATTAGACAGAAAGAGAAACGTATGTCAAAAAGACTTTCATTAAATGGTACACATTCTATTGAAGAGTATAAAAATGAAAGTAAATTAAGGGAAGAGTTGGAGCTTTACAAACAAAAATGCCGAGCCTTGGAAGAAACAGTTAATATACATACTTTTAATTTCTTGTCATAGATAAGGTGAATTCTCGATGAAGGTATAAATTGTTTCGTAAATTTGTTCAGGTCTCAGGTAAAATTGAAAATGAAGAAAACGTGAAACCAAAAAAAGTTAGAGGGATCAAATCTGAAAATATTGAATTAGAAACAGACGATAGTAGCATTGAAGACGATAATATCGAAAAAGATCCAGATTGGACGCAAACACCACTTTATAGTCGTATACAAAGTCTTTTGGTAATTAGCAAAACATTGATTTTCATTATTTATTCATTCATATCTTAAATGGCAAGATAACTTTTACTTTTAGAATACAAAAAAGACTTCGTTATTTGATCGCAAATCAGTGAAACGAACGTCAAATGGGGATACGAAATGTAATTGCAAAACGAATTGTGTTACACGACTTTGTACTTGTCGTAAGAATAAAATTTTATGCGGCAATACTTGTAAATGCACCGTAGATAATTGTCAAAATAGAGATCAAAAAAATGTAAGCTTGTTATTCATTCTAATGATAATCATGTTATAAGCTATGTATCATTATCATATAATTGTCTTCTATTTTTAGTTGAATCGTACGTTATTTGTGGAACAAACGAAAAGCGAAGAAGAATGTGACGAATCTCTAAAAAAACCAAGGTAATTTAAATTGTTTTTTTTTATGTTTCATCGTATATCGTATGATCATATGTTATTGACTCTTCTATTTCTATTGTTTAAATAGATTGGTGAAATTATAACGTCAGATCATCGACATTGTCGTCATTAATTTTTCTAAAAGTGCGGTTTTGTGATAGTGGGAATATAAAATAATTTTTCTATCACATATTCGCAACAAGATTTTATGGAGACAACTAGATCTGTCATATTAATCTTATTTAATGTCAGTTAAATAGTTAATATTGTACATTAACTGAATATCCATATTGTAAATTATTTTAATATCTGTGTATTGTGAATTAACTTAATATCCATAAGTGTACTCATTAGATGTTAAGATAATAAAATAATAAAATTATTTATATAACTTTGTATATATGTATATGTAATAAAATAAACGTATTTTTACCAAGTTTGCTTTTACATACGTTCGTAAAACGCTAAAAAAAAAAAAGTTACAAATCTAACTTGTAGTCAAAAGTCTTCATTTTTATATACGTATTAAATTTTGTAATTTCATATGGTATAACTATAACGTGTAAGATAAAATTGGAGAGAAAGAAAAATTAAGACAAAAATAATTTTGTGATATTTATATTTATTGATCTTTTCACCGTCTGCTTTAAAAGATGGCGGTAAAATTGAAGCTTACGCGGGCACGATGGTTAATAAACGATAAAGTCAGTAAATTCAAAAAATTGAAACTTACGTATCAATGAATCTTATTTCCACTTGGTTGATTTAGAATTTTTCAACGAAATTATAATTAAAACAATCTGCGAGAACAATGCATATTTAACAATTTAAATGTTACACTTTCAAAATCAACTTAATGTTAACATCGGAAACTTACCCATATTGCTTGTTGAACTGTACAACCGAAAAAGATCAAGCTTCTTTTATCAGACGCCTTTGTACCTAGGGATGCTTGCTTGAAGAACATTGAGGGAAACGATGAAGTATTGGTGGCAGATTTAGGTCGGAAAGGTCAAAACCACTTCCACGTGTAGTAAAATAAAAGTATAAAAAAAAATTTTTTTAGTGAATTACTACTTTGTCGATATCCATGAACATTTTTATTTTTATGAAAGTAATGAGAATTTAACGTTTTTGAAAAATTCCTAGAACAAAATTAATAAGTATCCACGCATATATTCGTAGCTTCTTCAGTGTGTGTAACAGTATTTCCAATAATTTCATTCAATGGAGTATTTAATTTCTTTGTCTCTTTTGGTATATTGGTACTCAATATTTCTTCCTTTGCTTGTAGAAACTAAATATTGAATAATTTTAATTTATATAAATTAACACTGCATCATACCAAATATAAGAAAGTATATAAAAGTATACAAAACCTGTATTAATGAAGAAAAATTTGTATATATATTGTTGATATCAGCATCCATGGAGTATGAGTTATTCTTTACACTTTTCACATTAAATTTTAACCACGAGTCAACAGATGAGTATGCTTCCATAAAATTTTTTTTTTCTTCGTTAAATAACAAATCTAGATTGTGATCATTAGCTTCCTTTTCACCTTCCTATAATTTATTTAATTTTGTATATCATTTTAAAACAAAAAATATACAATTATATATAAAATATATATATATATATATATAACTGTATATAAAATATACAAATGATACAATCAGCAAAGAAATGATTCCGAATACGAAATAAATTAAAAAAACTTTCTCTTTTCCATCTCTAGCTCAGCTTTGAAAGAATCATTTTCTTCGTAGTTGTAACATCAATTATAGACCATCTTAGTATACATTTTTAATAATATTACTTCTGAAACCTGTTCCATTATATGCTCTTCATTTTCAGATTTACAAATAGGTGACGATTCGTGATGTTTATTTAGATTACTTTGCAAATTTCCAAAATATTCCATAGATTCAGAATAATTTAATTTTGGCTCAATATTACACAAGAATGTATTTGGATCTTCATTGATGTAAACCTAATATAAAATATGTTTATAAATAAGCAAAGTCACATGCATATTTGTACTGTATTTGTTTACATACATTTAATATATCGTCAATAGATTCTTTTTCATTGCATTTAGCATCAGAAGGCTTGAGAAATAAGCATTTTATAAAATCTAATAATAATCTCAAAGTTGGAAGTTGTTCCTTCCATGGACAATTTCCCTGTAAAAGAACAACAATTTAAGTTTCTCTGTGTGCAAATGACACAGAATGAAACAAACTACAAACCAATAATAACTTCTTATCAGTACAAATCCCGATTTCAGTATAGGATTTTAATAATTCTTCTGCAAAAAAAAAAAAAAAAATGAAAATTTCATAATGAATATATTAAATATTACTCGTACATTAACATTAATCACGACAAGAATAAACCTTCTAAAGCGGCGCCTTTTAATTTTTGAAACTTCGAAGCTATCGGTGGGGACTTTTCAGCTAAAAGCCAAGATAATAATGAAAGTCGATTTTTCCCACTTAAAATTGTTATTTCTACGTTGTTCGCCATAGCTGTTGTAATTTTCGGATATTTTATTTGTAATAAAGTGTTGTAAATATCAGTCATTAATTCCTCTACGTTACACATTGTTTTGCAAATAATATCCTAACTTTATCGTATAAATTATGTTTAATTTTATATTTATTCTGATTTCTAATATAGGTTAACGCTTTGACACAACCAATCGCCAAACTGTACGTTGTCGAGCGCGCGATTTTTGAAACGCCGACTATTTGAAAGGCAAAAGAACGTCTGAAAATGATTTTAATGGACAATTATATTTAGCGTTAACGATCTTGTATTACACGTTGCGTATACGAAACATGAAATTAAAAGTATATGACTGAATTATTTTTTGTAGTTTATGCAAAAAAGATACGTAATAGATATTGAAGATAAATAATACAACTAATTAATAAATATAACTAATAATATAACTAATTAAAGTAATATAACTAATATAACTAATAATATAAATAATTAAAGATAATTGAAGAATAAACAACACAACTCAAAACAGTGAAATTAAAAATTAATGGTATCTTAGTAATTTTGTAAAGCGTGATGTCGTTTGGCAAATATATCGCGTATATTTTTATATATTTATTTTATATATTTATTTTCGCGTATATATTTATATTTTACCCGTTTTTTTTTTTTTTTTTTTATTAGCGGAGCATACTCTACATTTCCAGTGAGGATATTTTTTTTTACCACCCGTTACCACAATTGCTACAAGTTTATGTTCCTTTGAAATCTTCCTTGTCGTATTTCGGCGCTGGAAAACTCCGGATTGATCGATAACAACGAAAAAAGTAAACAGAATGAAGAGCACGCGTTGCTGAAGGTAAAAGTGGGAGATCTTCCCGATTGGATCTCTTCACTTTAAAGGAAGTCCCGAAAAACGGCTCCCTTTAAAGTGAAGAGATCTGCCTTTGGCTACTTTCGTTTTTTTCTAGAGATTATATAATTAATCGATGGAAAAATATAAAAAATTATAAATAAAATAACACTGAATCACTTGTGTGAACTGTCCGCTTAATCAAATTTATATGTACGTACTGTATTTCTACATGTACGTATACTTTCCGAACAATTTCTATATTTTAGTTCGAAACGCCCGAAATATAACAAGAACATTTATATAATTTCTATTGATACTTAAAAAATAAAAAAAACTTTTTATTTTAAAAAAAATCTTCTTCAGACTTTATTTTTTCAATTTGTCGTACAAGTCCGTCAATGCGAATTGCGTTTTTAAATGTATATATCTCAAGTAGCTGTATAAGTTATTTTCAATTCATTGTTAATTTTACGAGAAAACAACTGATATATTAATCTATTCGATCTGAGAGAGTACAGGAATTATAAAATATTTTTAGAAGATTATCGTCGGCCATTTGTAAGCGTAAGCCGTTAAAACGTAAAGAAAATAAATGAAATGAGCTTTTGATACTTTTCGAAAATTCTTTTCTTTTTTATTGCCTCTGCCATGGCACGCTTTACACATTCATACTGCAAATTAAATTACGTAACTCTTGTGTTCCAAATTTACACACTTTATATATGTAAATTATACATATTAATTAATTATATACAGATTAAACTAATAAGGCGGCGGCTGATGTTGATAGTGTTGCGGAGGTTGACTCAAGTGCCGTTGTAAATGCGTCACCAATTGCGGGGTTGGCTGTTGCCCACCGGCGTTACCTTGTTGTTGTTGCTGCTGTTGTTGCTGCGCTTGTTGCTGCTGCTGTGCCTGTTGTTGTTGCTGTTGCATTGCCAGCATTTGTTGTCTCATACGTTGTTGGTTTATCGTCTGTTGCTGATTATGCAAATAATTATTATACAAACGTGTACGGACAATTACTTGTCAAGTAATAGATTTACCTGTTGGAATTGTTGATTCTGTTGTAACCCAACGTTAGTGGTGCCTACCCCCGTTACACCAACCGTACCAGGTTTCCCACTAGTTTGCCGATATGGTGGCGCTGGTTGACTTTGAACTCCCCCTCCCATTGGACCCATTGTATTCATCGTGACATTTGGAGCCTGAAGAATATCAACAACGAGTTCTCAAAATTTATTACAGTAAATACTTTCTCGATAGATGTTTCACAATATACTTCATCATTATCTGTTTTTGTTAGGTAATAATACCTGAAGATATGGTGGCCTTGTAGCTCCAGGTTGCATACGTTGTTGCGGTATGTACTCTTGCGCCCTTTGAGGTCCCATCATTTGTTGCTGATTAGTAAACATCATGTTCTGTTGTTGATTCATTAAACCTTGTTGCTGCTGTTGCTGCTGTAGCAACTGTTGTTGCTGTTGGGCTTGTTGAGGTGCCTGTTGCTGTTGCTGGGCTTGTTGTTGCTGCGGTATCATTTGTTGGCCTCCGTATCCCGCATAATTTTGATTCATTCCTGCCAACAAATATGAACGTATTGTTATATATTATGCTTTTTTTTGTAATACACGTAAAATACATAAAATAAGAAATAATAATATATAATCACCTTGTTGCATTCCAGTGTAAATCCCTTGCTGTTGCGGTTGTTGTTGCTGTTGTTGCGAAGCAAACATTCCTTGCTGCGGATTGATAGTTGGAGCTCCATGTTGAGCTCTCAACTGATGTCTAATGAATTGTTGTCTCTGCATTCCTTGGAATGCTCCAGGGCCAGCAACAGGCGCGGCACTTGGTTGCTGCTGGGAACTTATTAACTGATTGGACGGCAATCGTAAACGTAACATATGAGAAAGCGCCTGTTTTGACTGGTTGTTCATGCCTGGCCTGTCGTATCTTGGCCCAACTGGAGTTGGTGGTAATTGCTGTCCATATGCATACTGTTGAGCTGGTGCGTGAGTTTGCTGGTTAGTGTACCAAGGTTGTTGATGCTGCGGTGGTTGATTAGTAAACATTCCAGGTTGTTGACTGACGGGTACTTGCTGATTTCCAAATGGCATCTGTTGCAGTTGACTTGGTGGTTGCTGTTTAATATATCAAAGATATCAAAAACTGAAGAAACAAATACTTCGAAAATCTAAAAGAAAAGACACCTGAATTTGTTGTGAAACAGGTGTGGTAGGTGTAGTGGCTCCCTTGTTCCTTCTATGTCTTCGAGTTTTCATAGCTTTCCCTTTGCCATTGGTAATAGTATTACTGATTCCACTACTACCGACACTACCTGTTACTCTTCCAGGAGAATCGATACTCATTGGTGTATCAGCTTTGCCAGGTTCTGATTCCTTTTTGTCTGGTTCTAAATCTTCTGGAGGTAACGGCGGTGGATCCAAATAATGGCTAGGAGGTCTAATTTGACTATGTGTATGGTATCGTAAAAGCTTATGAGCATTTTGATATGTCAGAGGTTTACGTTCCAATCTAACTGCTCTGAACCAAGCCCAGGAAATTGGTGCCGGATTTTTATGACCTTCTAATACTTCCCACGCAGATACCCTTTGAGAATCACATACTTGCAAACCCTAATTTAATACATACATATTTATTAGCTATTAGATTGTAATATTTATTGTAACATTAGATTACACCATATGAGTATAAAGTATTTCAATTTACCTGTTTCTTATCAATACTATCGAAACCAGCTATTTTATTTCCTTTTGTATCCGTCAAACATCCAACTGGCTCACATGTAATTACTTCCATCGTCAATTTCGGTAGCGGTAACAATTGTCTGACATATCGAATACTAGGTGAATTCCTATCGCCAAGTTCTTTTTTCAATTTTTTCATTAAATTCTGATAATGTTTCTTATTCTCATCTTTCTCAGACTGCGAATCGGAAACTAAAGTAGAATGTATTAGGGTTGCTAGCATATCTATGACAGTTGTAAACAATCCAGAATTATTATTTAAATCTATAACGCCATAGCTAACCAGCTGAACCAGCAAGATAGCCCAGTCTGTGGTAGCAGTCGTATTCCTTTGTATAGTATCAAAGACACCACCTACGAGACTAAATCTCAATTGCAATGCATCTTGCAACACTTCCCTCGTCTTAGGGTCTTCGGTGACAAAATTTTTCTCCTCTTTGCTAATGTTCAAGAACTGTGATAGTTGCGAATGTAGAGACATCAGAAGGCCTTCTCTTTGATCGTCTTGGCCTTTGAGGCAAGTTAGTACTAACGACAGGAACGGCTGATGATTAAACAGAGATGGTGATTTCGATCTACTTCTCTCGCGACCTGTTGCTGTTTTTGACCAATTACCGGATTCTAATACCTGGCCCGCTACTTTTAAAACTCGGCCTTGCACCGCGCTTGGTAATTTCGAGACGAGCGGTGCAACCAACCATATCGATCCAGATCGTTTGTCTGGCTTACTAGACATAGTGTTCAATTGAAACACATCGATCGCAGCTTTGGCAACGGTGTCCAACCATTGTGAAAGATCGCTCGATCCTGGAGGAAATTGCTTGTACATTAGCTGCAGATCAAGCCACGACATTCTCAAACTCCATTGCTCCAGATTCTCCAAAATGTTTGTAATATGAGTCTTCTGGTCAATGAACGCATCGGTAGAGATCTCCGGATAGCAGATCATGTGAAGCAATCGTTGAGCTTGACGTGGTGTCAGCATATTATCGAGCAACATATCGGGATGACAAAGTTCCTCAGGGTTTTGCAAGCATCTTTCTAAAACCCATTCTTGGCTACAAATTTGTCTCAAAACGTGTTGCGCGAAGTCTGACAATCCTTTAACATTTTCCGTAGTCATTCCAGCACTGCTGCTAGATGAGGATATCGCTAAATCAAGTCCCAAGTCGTCGCCACCTCCTAGAATATCACTGGTACCTAAGATATGGCTGATAGACAATTCGCTTGGACCGCCTGCAGTTACACCGACACCGACGCCAACGCTAGCTGGCCCTCCTACTTTATTCGAGTGGTTGATTGGCACATCTGGTTTCTTTGGCGGTTGTTTACCAGCAGTTGCGTCAGCGACGACTAGGATAGCTTTCAGTACAGCTAAAACCGGACCGACTCTGATGTTATTGTGAGCAGCTGCCAGCAAGTGTCTATCACAGCTTAACTTTATACTGTAACCTCTGGAATTTCCATTTGGCAAAGGATGAGGGCTTGTGCTCACGGAGTAAAGCGCTGGTTGGGGGCATTCGACCGTTTTAAAAAGTCGTAGAAGCAAGTGACAAGTTAAACGTGCTCCAGCTTCTGCCTCCATGTCTGCGTCTCCGCGGCCCTCGTTGCAAGCTTTGACCAAAGATGGTAACGCTATATGCACAACAAAATCCTCCAGTGAGAAGCAGTGTCTCGCTGTAAATGGAAAATATTATTTCAGTACTTTTACTATTATATACCTTTGCAAATAAAATAATACGTGAGAATCACTTGGGAAATTTACCAATTAAAATTGACGTAAATACAGCCAGAGAATTATGTATGCTTAAGTCTTGTACATCAACTTGATTTAGCACGTCGATGTAAAAGGCAGAGCTATTAGAAGAACAGCAAAGTGCCATAAGGACTCCGAGCCATTCGGCGTTAAGCGCGTTACAACAGGCTGTTAATTCCGCGCATGTTATCGCAATGTCGTTTAATTTATCGTTGTCCGTTTCGCTGCAAACTGCAACTATCGCGTTGCAAACGAAACTGTAACGATTCGCCGGTGTCTCGTTTAACTGTCTGGCCCACTGCGGCTCGATTTTCCCACCGCGTCTTGGACTAGTAAAAACGTCCACCATAAATTGTGAATTGTACACATGGCTCGATGTTGTTGGTTGCAACGTGCTATAAAGGGCCGTTCGAATTTTAGGATAGGCATTGCTAAATGCTTCCACTCCGTGCGGCTTTGTTTTCAACAACGAACAAGACGAATATAAATCATAAAGATGCGCCAGTACGCATCGTTCAGCGGAACTACAGTCGCTAGGGTTGGATACATGCTTTACAACTTTACAAAGTAAATCGAACACCGCCGTTGTTTGTTCCGGAGACACTAAGACAACCAAGTTAGATATATATATATATATATATAATAATAATCATTCGTGTATCACTTGTACATGTTTATGAAATAATGAATTTTGTTTACAACGACATAATACTTACACAACAAACAACAATGATATCTTCTTAACACTCCTACAACGTATAGACTTAAACTGGTAGTGTAGCTTCTAACGAGCTGACTATTTCTAAGTGCCAGCTGCGTTTCAACCTCTGACAACTCCTTTAATATCTGGATACAAACGTCTATCAAACCGTATATATTTAGCGCTAATTCCATTAAATCGAACAGAAACGCTACATGCTCTTGGACGGGTAAGTAAGACGAACCGGCCAATGCAAATGTATTTAACATTTCTATAACTTGCGTCGCGCATTGCCACGTCACTACATGTTGATCAAAGTAACTGAGATTCTGAAACTTCAACGTTATCGCCTCGAAGTTAAATTCGTTTCGCGAGTGTTTCTTCACTTTGCCACCCTCTGCGACGTCGATGCTGAATTTCTTTCCAAATAATTTACACACTTCTTTCGTCATTTTTTTAACAATATGTCTAGCGTCATCTCTAACGCGACCTACACCATAAAGTAATACGTGTCGTTGATTGCAATCGTGTTGACTGCACGTTTCGTCCTGAAAAAAAAATGTAATATAAATATAAAAATTAACTCTTCAATAATTATGCCGAGTATGTTAAATTTTGTATAAAATTGTTTATGGAATATTAATATTACTTGTGGCAATGGGAAGTGTCTTGTATACAACAAATGTCTACTATGACTTGATGGCATTTTGGAGTCTAATCCTTCTTGAGTCCCATGCCCAGCTAGTGCGTCTTCTTTAGGACTGTCGGGAGCATCCATGCTGTTTTGTTGATCCTCTTTGATATGTTGCAACAACTTGTCCAAATCGTCATCAATTTTACTGTCATCGTAATCCATTGTTCGTCCGTGATCTGATACTTCTAACTTTGTTGGTTTTAAATCTATTCCAGTGAACAGACTGTCTTCGTCGATCGGTTCACGATTGCTCGGGGTTCCAGGTTTGCTAGCTGCAGGGCCTAAGTAAAATAATGAAATTTACACTTTTGCGTACGAACGAAAGATGTCTGACTGATGAATGAAAATCTATATTTTTGATAATAGTTGGATAAAAGTTTATTCTACCTTGTATGAGATCTCCTCTCGAGATGAGTGTACACATGTACGCGTCGTGTGAAAACACGTCGTGTCTAATTAATTCTGAAAACAAGTGAACCAAATTCGTAAACTGAACTTTTGACTGAGTTGTTGTATTATCTAGTACCGGCGCGTCCATGTCCAAGAATTTCATGAGCAACGATTGAAAAATTGGAAGCACGGGTGGATTTCCATTGCTACAAATACTATCTTTATCGTCGTTCTCATTTGTTTCTCCGGTAACTTCACTCTGGCGTTTCTCCAGCAGCTTTGCAACTGCCATTGCTCTATGCTCTCCCCATCTTTCGGCGCTTACTGCCCATTCGCATAAAATTTCAACCACGGCAGAATCTTGTTGCGGATTGTACTCCGTTTTCGTATTGTCTCGTTCGTTGGCATTGTCTTTCGGGGGTGATGTAAATATTTTAGCGTACAGAGTATCCAACGAATTGGTCGAATCCATTCTGTCAAAACTATGCCGATCTAGAGCGTCTAAGGCAGCCAGTACTTTAGTAGTTGTTATACCAGCACTGCTTTGCTGCCACTTGTCGCATGACCATTTCCCTTCAGCAGCTTGAGACCTTGCTCGAATATTCTTCTGAGCGATTTTCAGTTGTTTTATCGTAGGATTAGTTGTGCTCACAGGTGGACAAGGTAAAGCTGTAGGAGGGCATGGCAAATAATCTAAAGGAGAACCATTTAACACAGACGGAGCTTTTCCTTCGCCAACGCTATTCCACACTAATGCAGTCGGACATTCTAACGTAATAACCTGACAATGAATCACATCGAAACAGAATTATATCACGGAATTAAAGCAATAAAAAGTTCACATCGACTTAACAAAATTGTATTTTTAAATCAGCATGTCCCATGTCTAATTTTGGTAGAACAAAAATACATTTTGTTATGTTATTTAAGAAAAAGGATCGAAGTATCTCTTTTTCTAAAATCTAATATTGACCGTGAAATATAAAAGAGTTTCTTACCTGTATTATTGTTGATAAACTGTAAATCACGTCTCTGTGATGTGGACAAGATAGGTAGTCATTGAAAGCAGCAGTTAACGGATTTTGAATTTGGTTGGCGTTGACAGTGTCTTTCCCACCGTTAACATCACTTTTATTTATGGACGGACTTTGTGGATTGCCATTGGTTTCTATATTACTACACATATGTGCCAATTTGCGACAACACAAATATGCCAAACGTCTGGCTAGTAATTCAGATTGCACAAATTCCTCTAAATATTGTAATGCTAATGGCAACAGAAGCTTCAGAATACCATTCTCCGAAGGGGATGATTTAATTTTGTCTAATAATTCTAAAATCCATTGTAATAACTCTTGTCTATCTAATAGCCCTTCTTCGAACATATATTTCGCCAATTGTATACAATAATGCCATTGTTTTAATGCTAATTTATGCTCCTCGTTCATGTTTCCGGTTGTTACTTGACTACTTGAATTCGGTGTAATTGGCTGATTATTAGCAACTCCATTATTATTGTTGTTGTTGTTGTTGTTATTATTACTATTATTATTACTATTGTTGTTGTTGTTGCCGTTGTTGCTACCGCTGTTGTTGTTAGCATTATTATTAACATTATTGCTACTATTGTTATTATTACTATTATTTCCAGCATTATTGTTCCCGTTGCAAGAGTTGTTCGGAATACTATTACCACCAGTACTATTTATAGTATGATTATTTATATAATAATATTCCTGCAGTTTGGTAAGTTGATCCTTCAAGAATTTTATAAGCGTTCCCGTCCATTCTAAACCAAGAAACAAAGAATAAGCATTTCACTCGACGTCAACGTAAAATATATAAAGTATTTCAATTTCATCGTCAATATCAAAGAAAACGCCGAAATGTTTACCCGTAGTCGGATCAGGTAACTGCCTTTTCTTTATCTTGGCTTCGGAAACAGCCACCGTGTAGGCAGAGCTAAGCTTAATGAACCAAGCTGCCCTGAGCATCGGCACCTGATACTCGCAAAGCATCATGAATATCTCTTCTTTCTTGTTGAAGTTCGGTGCCTTCTTAGCCAGAGCTATCAGTGGCTTACAGCCGGACAAGTCTTTAAACCACGCTTCGATGCCATTCTTCGTTCTGGCAGTTACCGGCCAGAAATTGTCCTTTGGATTGATTTGTTGCCGCTTCCTTGCCGTGTCCGGCATTGTGGACAGCTCCTCTTTCTTAGCTAGAATCGCGTTGAAATATGCCCCGACTTTGGCGGCGGTGACGTTACAGTGTCTGGCGGTGCCGAATTCCTCCGACATCTGCGGCATTGTCGCAAAGCCGAGTTTAACATTCGTCGATGTGAGCTCATCTTCCTTTTGTTTAGGTTCTTGCGGGTAGACGTCAGGCGGGCCTAATTTAGGCCGTTTCAGTGGCCTCTTCTCGTACAATATTCCCATCATGGTACAACGAAGCAATCAAAATCGGCAAGCGGCCAACGGCATTGTTCAACTACGAAACGAGATGAAAGTTCGGATTTCAATGTCAGATTCTCATATTTTAATGCTACGTACGGCATATAACCTTCGTTAATGACATATTTATAATTGTTCAACGCTGTTCAACGTAACGACAGAATCACCGCTTAGACGTCTAGATGGCGCGTTTCATTATTGAAATCACGAAATATGCGAACGTGTAGTTGCACTCTACTGTATTTGAATATTTTTTTTACATTGATATATATATGTGTATATGTATATGTATATGTATATAT